>APFE031023376.1:33581-146276 GCA_000404065.3 Pinus taeda | reverse complement strand
AACCAACACCAAAGGAGAGTCCTACTCATTCTCTGAGATAAGGTAAACGAATCTCGCGTTTGAAAAATTTCGCAGTTCTTCTTTGACTATATGTTTAAGAGGTGGATTCATCCTCCTTTAGGGTTTATGCACTCGCTTGCAACCATCTTTCATATAAATGTGGTGAGTACACATCGAGGGGTGCACTCCCTTCATTTCTTTATATCTCTAAGTAAAGGCATCAAGGTGTTCCTTTAGTAGGTTGTACAACTTTTCTTCTTGCTGAACAGAAAGAGATGTGTTGATTTCAAAGTTCTCTTGGGGCCGAATTCTATGGTTTTGACATGGATAAGGATGGAATCGACTAAGAATATATTAATATGATGGTTGTTCTAAGTTTACTTTACTACTTATTCTAAGGACAATGTATTGGGAGTTGGACTCTAGAGTATCTGTTCAATCGAGTCATCTTCATCCTGTTTTCCCCCTCCCATGATTGTTTCTAAGGTATACAGTCGGGCGTAATAAACTTCATCTTCCTCCTCCTCTTCCAGCCGAGAAGGTAATTCATGTTTTAGAGATAGCTCAGCAGGAGGGTATAGGACTAACTGCTTGGACATATGCCCATTTTTTATGGTCATATTTCCATACCTATAGCTAATGTGGGCATCGACAGTGGCCAACCAAGGCCTCCCAAGGATGGGAGGGTAACCAGTAAGCTTAGCTTTAGGCTGAAAAACTAGGAAATTTGTAGCGTACTCCCAAGAGCCAATGGAAACCATCACATCCTCCACAATCCCCTCAAGGGTCACTGTGAAGCAGTCTGCAAGTTGCAGAACTATTGTGGTCCTTCTTAATTAACCTTGGAGGTTGAGCTTGAGCATGGTATCCTCGGTTATCAAATTAATGACATCCCTAAGATTTATTAAAGTGTGTGGGACAATGGTTCCATTGATGTGCACATCTGCTACAGGGCTTCTAGGGTCCAAATACTTTGGACAGGTTACCTGCCCCCACATTAAGTTAGACAACTCTCAAATGACATTAATGGTAGGGGAATATCTTCTTCACCTCCTTGGATTCTTGAAGAACTTCTCCTTAGTAAAATTGTTGTAAATAGGTAAATCATTAATAGCTTGTACAAGTGGAATTTTGAAACATACATTTTTCAATTCTCCCAGAAGTTCAATCTCTTCTGAGGTAGGCTTCAGTTGTTGGCTTAATCTCTCAGGAAGGGGTGGTGGATTTACTTTAGGCATGGTTTCCTCCTTTTCCTCCTTAACCTCCCTAGGTGGAGGTAGAGGTTGGTTGTTTGGGAACACTCTCCAAGATGGATAGGATGTCTCTCCACTGTATACTTGTTGTGCATGTCTATTGTTCAGGTTTGGATTTGGCAAGGCAGGAATCTGGGGTTGTTTAGGTGGAGTAGAGTGTAATAGTTGTGTTTGAGTAGATGGTGAAGGCAATAAAGCTGGAGAACTATTGTATGGGAGCCTCCACCCTTATGGTAGAGCACTCCACAGAGGTTTTGGAGGAGCATATGGTTGAAATTACTGGTTCGCTGGCTGGGAATGAGACTGAGGTGAAAAGGACCAAGGAGGGTGTGAAGACCTGGAAGGATGAATAGGAGCCCCCTAAGAGGTATGGATGTGGTTTGGTTGGGATTGTAATATGCATGGGATGATCCCTGCATGCCCTGCTAGTATGGCCTAGGCCTATGAGGTCTCCTTTGGTTTATGTAAAAGAGATGTTCAATTACCCCTTCAGCTCCTTGATATACATATTTTAACTCAAGGAGAGAAAGGAACTTATCTACGGAGTGGTTTTCTTCATAGACAAAGCATATTTCAATATAATTCAATGAACTTTTGTTCCTAGGGTACCTCCTAGTGCATCTAGGATAGAAAATGGTTTAGGCTCTCTCTCCTTCTTCCTATTTTCTCTTAATTTTCATAATGTCCATCTATAGGGAAATTTTTTGTGGCAACTCACTCTTGAACTCCTCCAACATGTTTCCAATTTCACCCTTGATGGATGAATTGGAAGAGGATGGACTAACCATAGGTTGACTACCCCTACCCTTTTTCCCAGCTACCTTAGAATGGTTTCTAAATATAGTCTTGATACCCTTATAGGGTAACTAGTAGATATCCCTCCTACTAACAATTTTAGGGTTTCTAGGTGATCTTCCCTTACTCCTCTAAGTAGGACCGGCTTTATTGACTCAGGGTCAAGTGTGCACCTTGCCCTTTTGTAGCTAAGCTAGAATATTTCTTCACAATCCTCTAGGGATTCATCATGCCCTCAGGTCATCCTAAAAATCTCTAGTTCAGTGTCCTTAGACCTACAACAATCTCGATACTACTTGTTGAAGTCTTGCTACATCTAAGCCCAAGTTGTGATGTTATCTCCAGGTAAACCCATGAACCAGCACAAAGCTACATCCTTGAGAGTGGATAGAAATAGTTTCAACTTCTGCTCATCATTGGTGTAGTCATAGGTTTGGCATATGACAAAAAACTCAAATAGGAAAGTGCCTGAATCTTCTATGGTCAAGCCATGGAAAAGAGGAAGGGCATAGGGGCTTATATTTTTCATCTTGGTATCCCCATTGGTTTCCCGGATGGGGAAGGCACCTTCAACTATTTCCCTATTTCCTCTGGCATTTTTGTTTTTAGCCATTGGTTTAGTAGGAATGGGTTCTTCCTCTTCTGCTTCCCTTGTAGGTTCTTCAAATATTTTTGGTTTCTCACCTAAGAGTTCCTCCAGTTCACATCCACCGAAGAAGGGAGAAGGTTGGTTGTTTGAAGAAGTGGGGGTATTTGCAAAAATTTCCCAAAGTTATCCCAATTCCTACGAGGCATGTAAAAAATGTTTTTGTCTTGTTTTATTTTTTTTCCAAACTTTGAAAGTAATTGAAGAATTGAAATTGGAGAGTAAAAAAACTATTGATTGAATGAAATGTTAACTACTTTATTGAAATATTACTTGCATAATGGAAAGGAAAGCAAAAAATGTAGAATGGTAAAGGAAAAAAACTAAATTACTTTTGCAGAAATGAAACTACTAGCAGAACAAGAAATGGAAGAAACAAAGAAGTAATCAAATATTACTTAGACACCTCCCCAACAATGGTGCCAAAGAGTGATGAGCACCAGTATTGCAACAAGAATCTTGCAATTCCTAGGGCTACTAGTTTTACTTTATCAACCCGGTGTTGCTAGAATCTTGGACGTGATAGTGCTGTATACACAAGTAAAAATGGTGGTTCTGCCTTTTCTCACCATTTAGTTGGTGAGAGACCACTAGGGTTTTCAAGCCAAACTTCAATGGATATAGAAGAAGCTTGATTACTGATGAAAGAAAGAGAAATCTACTCTAGTAGAAATCTTGTTTACTGTAATAAGGAAAAGGACTGAAGTCCAATCTTAAAACGGTCCATTTCCTAACTAACTACTAAGAAAAAATTCTTTACAAGAATCACAAGCTAACATGTATGAAATGCTATTGTCCTAAGCATGAAAGTTCAAAACATCAAACATCACTACTCTGCATGTAAATGACTGAAATAAATATGTTTTTTTTTCTTTTTATTCTTTTTATAGAAAAACAAGTGTGAAAGTTATTCTCCTTTGGTGATGTGGTAGGAGGCTTAGGGATGTTCTTGGATAGTTGGAAGGTTTGGGATACCCTTACGTGTCCTTGTGTGGCTTCCTGGAGGTTTTCCTGCAATTCTACCTCAAAACAGGCTACTACAAGAAAAACTACAGGACGTCCTAAAAACCTACAAGATTTTGTATTTCTACAGCATAAGGTCGAGTGAAAAACGATGGTTGTTGGAGGTGATGGAAGGCTTAGGGAAAGTGGTTTGTGGATGGAATGGAGTTAGAAAATGCCTAGGATCACTCAGAAAGCAAAACCAAGGTTGGGAGATGGTTGGTTTTGCTCAACATGCTTGTACAAGTTTCCATGTAAAATGATGAAATTTGTGAAGGTCTTAGTGAAAGTAAGGAATGATTATGGATGGATGAAGTTGGAAGGATTTTTCTTGTTGTGAAATATTTCTCTACTTCTGAAACACCTGCACTACATCAAACAATGATATTTTCCCAATAACCATGTAAACAAGAAGAATTTCAATGAGCTCAAAAAACAGAGTTTAATGAGTTAGATGTCTACTTCATGCATGAGGAAAATTTTCAGAATAAGATGAAATCATTGATGAGATTTACTGTAAGACTGAAAATGGAATAAATGGTAATTAAATCCTATAGTTACAAACTGATCAAATGCTTTTTCAAGTACAATAAACCCTAAATTCTATGAGAAAGTAGAAATTTATCTTTTTGGGGCTGCATAGGGGTCGTTTCCTCAAATCATGATCCATGAAGGAGGAAGTGAGGCCAAGACACTTATTGACAACTTTATGGTGTTCCTTTTATACCTTCTAACCTATTTTTGAAGTAAAAAACAAATGGAAGCAAACTAATAAGCAAACTAATCAAATCTACACTACTTGCAATGAAATACTTCTAAGGACAATTTAAACATGAATCTATGAAACTAATCTAAGCATAAAGATAGAAGAAGAGGAGCCTTTGCTGCTAGGATTGGGTCCTAACCCAAGAGCTTTAACACTCCGAGTTAACTTAGTACTGGATCATGAAAAATCTCATTCTCATTATCAAAATAGAAAATTACATAGCAATGTCTTCCAAAAGTCTGGAACTCCAAAATAACTAGTGTTTTCTACAACAAAAATTTGAATCCTAATTAGGCTCTAAGCCTCTTTATTTACACAACTGAAGTCTCCAATGACTTCCTCAAATCTAGGGTGGATCATCTCCCAAACTCGATATGAACTAACTCTTTGACTATCACTTTCTCGGCTGCCTTTTGATCTTCATGACTTGGCTACTTGTACTCCAAGCTAATGTGATTGATGGAGGAATATTTGATTGAGCAAAGGTTAAATGAGGAGGATTTACCTCCTACATCTCTCTTACTTGTCCCATTCAAGTTTCAGCCTTTCGTATTTCCAAAATTCCATGATTTTCTCTCACAAACCTACATTTAATGCACATTAGTCCACTAGGCATAATATCTTACTTTGACTCATCTCATTAAACAAACTATAATTAAAACATGAAATAGATTGTGAGAAGAGTTGATTTGCTAATCTAGGAGGTGAATGAAGGTCCATATAGTAACCCAATGATGAGTCTCATCAAGACCACAGAGTGAAATGGGAAAAGGAGGTAAGATGAACCGGTCCAAGCCCAATGTGTTGGATTTTCTAGACATTTACCCCAAAATTCTATGTTTGTTCCAGAAGGGAGGTTGGACTTAATTCTTCCACCATTATATCGACTACCTCGATCTTATGGCTCTGTCATTTTTGCAAGGGTTCGATAAGAATTCTGTGGAGGTGGGAGGCTTGTCCTTTGAAGTTACAAAAAGAACCATTATTGAGGTCGCACGGTTACCAGTGGACGGTGAGAATATTTTTCACAGTCATGTTTTGGCACGGACTAGTGTCCCTTTATGCTTCAAAGAATAATTTAGAAGGAAAAATTGGAGTGCTAGTGTTTGAAAGGAGTGGCTCCAGGACTAATGCCATGTCCCCTTATTCCTCCCTCAGTAATATTTTTCGTGTGAAGGTCAGTTTAATTGGATAAAACTCTATCATGTTTATTTTCACGAACACCTTGTTGGTCAGATTAGAATCAATCGATGTTTTTATTTGTTAGAGAGAATTAAACATATGGCATCTAGGTTTAGGGCCCACAATAATCCCTCTTCAAATTTTATATACAACAAATCCCTACTAATTGATAATAGAAATCCAACTAGATAAGGCAAAAAGAACCTGGAATCATTTCATTTTCTAGGGAGGTTTGCAACCTCAACCCCTTAAGAGAAGAAGAGGAAGACCACACGCTTCCAAAAAATGAAAAAAAGCTAAAATTCAAGCTCCTACTGAGCCCCCTCCAAGCCAAGAAAACCTAGAAGTTCCATCCACATCATCTGGTTCAAAGATCCCTAAATTTTACAAAAGGAAAAGTTTTGGGCGTCATAAACCAGACCCTGTACGCCCTTTGAATGCACTTGTTGATGTTGGCTCTTCCAATGCTACAACTCCACCTTCTAAAATGTCTCCTCCAGACACTGCTAAAACAAAGGATCCTAAGGGTAAAGAAAACAAGGTTGAAAGAAAAGAGGAGGAGACATTGTCCAAGGTCTTCAATGGCAGAAATACACATACCAAGCCAACTGATCTGAAGTTAAACAAGAAAGCCAAAAATTACAAATATAACCATAAATTCAGAGATGTAATAGAAATAATACCATCTTTCATTAATATAAGATAATGAAATATGCTTACAAACCTAATGGAAATGAGACTAGCTCAGGTGATGGTAGCTTATCTCTAAGAAGAGATGTTGTAGCTACATGCCTCTAAATTGAGTTACAATGAAGCTCAAGGGCCATTTTATTGGTGAACAATAACAAAAAACCATAAACACCAACACCCTAGCCCGAGGAGATGTAACACCAAGAGTTTATGGGTCCCATTGGGCTTAGTCATGGGGGCTTCACTAGGGGACCAATACCCTACCACGTGGGTTCATATTGGGGGATATATATTGAGGAAAATTTGACTTAATATATTGGGGGATATAAAGGGGGTAAAGGGTTTTTATATTGATGGGTATAAAAAATGGAGCTGAAAGTTAATCAAAAAATATAAAGGGGTATAAAAACTATTAATGAAAAAATGATACATACAATATCTAGTGAAAGTATGGGCTTTCTGATTGGGAAGGTGTATTGGGTTCATATTGGTAGGGGGTTAAATAATGTGTTTTTCAGAGGTATTTTCCAATATGTAGTCAAATTAGGGGTATTGTTTAGTATGCCATGAGCGGAGGAAATATGTCAGTGGTTCATTTACTGAAGCCCCCGTGGGCTTAGCTGGCCAACCATATTTCGGGGTCATAACCTGTTCATATTATCTCCGTTTGACGTGCATGATACCTCGTTCGAAAGATCTCTACGAGTAATACAATTGAAAACATGATTTCAATGACCGAAAATGTTCAAGACCTTAACAACTAATAGAAATACTAAATTGTGCTACAATTAAGGAAACTGAAAGACTAAAAGAAATAATGGTGGGGGTCCATGTGGAATAGGTGTGTTGCCACCAATATCCACCTAGATCATTCCACACCCCTAAGGAGGAAATGGTCTCCATTTTTTTGAGTTCCTCCATGAGATGAGGAAACGTCTACTCAACTTGGTCCTGAGTGAGCCATTTTCCTTGGTGCAGGAGTTGGTCAGCTTTGACAACTAGATAGAGTTGGATCTTCTACTATCGAGTGTTCTTAATATGCGTGTAAATGATCTTATCAGTTGTAACTTATTCCATGTAGTCTAGATTTAATTTTGTTGGTGAGATTTTTTTTGCAATGTTGGATGTGTCCAATAATGGTGCAAATCATGGTTGAAGATGATCCACATTGAACATTGGGTATAGGAAAAATAGTGGGGAAATGTTGGGCTCAAAATAATTATCTCCCACAGCCTTGGTGATGGTCTATGACCCATATGAAAGCGATAAAATCTTGTGGTGGGGCCTAACAAGGCAATCCTTCTACAAGTGTAGCCAAACTTTGTTTCCCACCTGGAACTTGTGTGGCACCTGATGCTGATCATGCCACTACTTGTACTTAGCATTGGATTTGTCTAATATGTCAAGAACCTATTAGTGGATGTGTTGAATGTGCTCAATGAAGCTATTTACCTTGTTGGCTTCGGACTGGATAGGAGACAAATCTACTTGAGTCACTACAAATGATATGGCCACATCAATGGGACATAGTGGTTGGACTCCCAATCCCACCTAAAAATCGTTGTTGTGAGTTGAGCTATGGAGAGCCAAGTTGTACCTATGCTAGATATAGGGGAGGATATCATCCCATGTTCATGGATTCTTTGAGTTTTACACACACAGAATGTGTACAATCATCCTATTGACGACCTCTATCTGGCCAACAATTTGGGTATGGAAAGATGTGGACTTAGTGAGCTTGGTGTCCAACATTGACCAGAGATTGGACCAAAATGTACTGAGGAACCTTTTGTCTCAATCTAAGATGATAGACTATGGGATCCTAAAGTATATCCAAACTCACTCAAAGAAGAGTTCAACAGTGGCTTGTGTTGTGATATTATTCTTGCAAGCTACCATAATGGCCATCCTAGAGAATTTATCGACGACCACAAGAACATAGTTGTTGTCATGTTTAGTAGAAGGAAGGCCTAATGAGTAATCCATTGATATGGATTTCCAAGGTCGACTAGGGGTAGGAAGTGGAGTATAGAGCTCTTTCTTATTGATGTTTGGTTTGGAAATGGTGTAGGTAGTGAAGGATCTGATGTACTTCCCAACATCCTCTCAAAGATTCGGCCAATAGAAATACTTCTATAGTACTGCCACCATTTTCGCGACCTCAAAATGCCCAGCGGCGTGAATGTAGTGTGCTTCCTGAAACATAATTGCATGCTCATGTGAAGGAACACAAAGATGTCCCAAGTGGCATAACGAAGCATCCTGGAGGTGAAAATATGGAACTTGCTGACCCTTCAAGAGCATATGGTATGTGCAGTCAAATTTTCAGTCACTTTTGTAGAGAAGCAGCCAATTGGAAGTCTTATGCCCACAAGAGCTGAGAAAGGTGGTTAGCACCATGATCGATGGCCGACTGAGGAAGTGTTCAATATTATTTGTGTTTCACTTCTTATACTTGATATTCAAATGGAATTGTTGTAGGTATGTGGACTAGTTCTGATGGCGATCATTCTATAACTTCCATTGCAACTGTATGAACTGTAGGGGTTGTTGCTCTGTGTGGATGACCATTTCCTTCCTCAAAATGTAATGCTTCCATTCTTGACAGGCCTGCACAATTGAATACATCTATTTTTCATAAGTGGGATACCTATGGAGTGCGTATGAAAGTGTCTCACTGTGATATGCCACTGGAAGCCCTTGTTGAGTAAGGACTGCCCCAATATCATAGTGAGAGACAGTTGTCTCGATCTCAAATTCTTGTTGCAGGTGTTGTAATGTGAGCGTTGGTGGAGAGAATGGGTGATGTTTCAACTCTATGAATGCCTTCTATTGAGATTCAGACCAAAATAAATTTCCTTTCGCTCCTCCTTTCGTGACTTAACTCAAGGGCCAAGTGATATAAGAGAACCCCAACACAAACCTGCTGTAGAAATTGGCAAGACCCATAAAATTGCGGAGCTCCATCTAAGTGGTTGGGTCTGGGCAATATAGAATGACTTGGATCTTTGCTGTATCCACATGCACCCCTTGTTTGTCAATAATGTATCCAAGATACTGAAGCTGGTTAATTCCAAAAGTTCATTTCTCCAAATTGGCACACAACTTGTGTTGCCGCATTGTTTGAAGAACATGTTGAATGTGGTGGAGGTGTTATTTCCAAATCTCACTAAAGATCAAGATGTCATCCAAGTATACCACTACAAATGACTTGGTGAATCACTGCAAGATATCATCGATAAGCCTCATGAAGGTTGCAAGAGCATTTCTCAACAGGAAAGGCATAACCAGCCATTCGAAAAGGCCATGCTTGGCTTTGAAGGTAGTATTACACACATCAGAGGGTTTGATTGGTACCTGGTGATATCCAAACTTCAAGTTAATCTTGTCGAAATAATTTCCCCCCTTGGGTTGGTCCAGAAGGTTATCAATCTGTGGGATCAGGTACCTATTCCGAAGATTGATGTTGTTCAATGCCTGATAGTCAATACAGAGTCTCCAAGTCCCATCCTTATTTTGTAGGAACATGATTGGGCTACCACTGGGTGATGAACTCAACCAAATGTGACCTTTCTATAGTAGCTCCTAAATATTCCTCTTGGTTTGATCATTCTCCTTAATGGAGAGCTGATAGATTAGTTCTTTGGGTAATGGTGCACCTGGGGTCATATCGATGGAGTGCTTGATGTGATAGTGCAGAGGCACCCTTGCGAGGGCGGTGAAGATGTCCTTGTACTCCTCCATGACCTTTTCCATCTGTTGTTGTTATGCGGAGGGGCCCTCTCTAGTGGTCATGTCTATCATACTCTTCTTTACTTGAGGGAATATCATCAGGAAAACAAAATTCTAAGTTGTTTAAATGAGATTACTGCATTGTTTGGTAGTAACCAAAGAGATAGTGGTAGGCGGTTCTACCTTTGGTATCCTGTACAACTTATTTCTCAATGTAACAATAATACTGTGATTCCTACACTCATACACAACATGTCACTTCCACATGTATGGCTGGCCTAATAACACATCACAAACATTAAGGAGAGAAACATGACATAATACCTCATTTGTGAAGGGATTGACGCTGTATGGAAGGTGACATTGTTCTCTCAGGCACAGATCCTATCCTTGGTGAAGCCACCCATTTGTATATGGTTGTGGGTGTACTCTGGACGGTAAGCCCAACCACTTCATGATGTCTCCTGCAATGAGGTTCTTTTGCCTATCGCTATCGATAATGAACTATAGGGGCAACCATTTACCCACATCTGGGAGTGGAAGAGACACTCCTCCTCGTACGGATCTTCAGGTTCCTCCTTCTGGATCTTTGTGGTGGCAATGTTGGCATTGGGCTTCACATCAATAATCTGCTTCCCTTTTTCATTACACTTGTTGGTTTCTAACTTAGAGTTTGAACATGCATCTGATTTTGATGCCCTTAGTTTGGCCACCAGTGACTGCTCAGCCCAACACTCACTTGTGTTGTGGGTGGAGCTTTTATGGAACTCACACCACTCTCCCATGTCCTTCTTCGGCTTCGCAATGTTGTCTTTTTCATGTGTCCTTAGGGAGTTGTCTTGGGCTATCCCACCTTTCCTGTTTCTTTTTTTCTATGGTTTTGGGGCACGTTTTTGTTTCTATAGATTCACAGATCCAAAGTCTCGCTTCTTTTGTTTAAACTTCTTATCGATCTTGACAGTGTATTGGTATGTCGTGCCTAGCAAGGAGATGTTTAGGAACTCTATATTTTCCTAGATGCATCTATGTAGGAAGTCACAGTACTTGAGTACCAAATGTTTCTTAGAATCCTTGATACCGAAATTCATGCTAAGCTTATGGAAAACATTGGTAAACTCCTGAACATCTTGGTCCCTTCCCTGTTGCAGCGTAGTCCACCTTATGTATTTGTCCTCATATCTCTCAACAGGGTAGTACTTCTCCTTGATGGAATCTTGGAATGAATTCTAGGTGGGAGAAACTGAGAAAAGTGAGGTCTAACTTTCATCCTTCTGCTCACAATAGGTTTCCCACCAGTCCTTGATGTGGGGGGTGGCTTTAAGAAGAGAAAAGGTAATATTTTCTCAGCCTTAAAAATCACGAACAAAATAATATCCTTCTAGTAGATTCAACCATTTATCTATTGTGTTTGCATCTATTTGGCTCTTAAATATGGGAATGCCAAAGTTTATTTGTACATTAAAAGGTGTGGAGCATCCATAGTAGCTGTTGGATGTGGATGCATTGTCAATGGGCAACCATTGACGGATCTCGACAAAGTTATCCATAATCGAGTTCCCTTGTTTCTCGAGGGCCTATTTAAGCAATATTTTTATAGGATCTCTTACTCCCTCATCTTTCTTTTCTTCCCCCATGGGAGGTCGTCAATATTTTTGAGGCTGGTCTTGTAGAGGTTTGACTTGTTCGAGCCTTAACTCCTTATATCCCGACCTTGTTGGGGACATGCAAAGAAAAACAGAGAAAGAGCAGACTGCTTTGATACCACTGATCTAAATTCAAATAGGAATTCAACAAATTAGAGATATAACCATAAATATAGAGATGAAACAGAAGTAACACTATCTTTCATTAATATCAAATAACGAAATATGCTTACAAAAAAATAGAAACAAGACTAGCTCAGGTGATGGTTGCTTGTCTTTGAGAAGAGATGTGGCAGGTACATGCCTATGAACTGAGTTACAATGAGGCTCAAGGCCCTTTTTATTATTGAAAAATAAGAGGAAACCCTAAAAAACCGAAAACCTAACACGAGGAGATGTAACGCGAAGAGTTTGTGGGCCCCGTTGGGGTTAGCTAGGCAGCCAACTTCCCGGGGTTGTAACTTGGTCATGTTATCTCAATTTGATGCGCATGATACCTCGTTGGAAAGATCTCTCCAAGGAATATAGATATAAAGTGATTTCATTGAAATTTCTTAGAAGAAGATTGCCGAAAAAAATCATTTAGGGCCTCGAAACAACTTCGGAATTTCACAAGCTGAAAAACTGTGAAAAAATGTAAACTGTGCTACAATTAAGGAAGCTGAAAAAATGAAAGAAACAGTGGTGGGGGTCCACGTGGAATAGGAAGGTGGCCAACAATATCCACTTGTATCACCAAATAACAAGATAATATATAAGATCAAACTCAGAAATAACCTAGAGTTGGCCAAGGAGGTGATTGACGTTGAAAAGATGCCATTGAAGGACGTCATTATTAACATGAACAAGGCTACAGGCTATAAGAAGAGTAGAGGTAGAGAAACTATGAAAATGAGACCCATGGAGAAAAGGAATAGCAAAAAGAAGAGATTGGAGAAGGTAGATGTATTTCTCACACCTGATAGTACCCTCAAGTAAGATGCTTAGTGGAATAAAACTCAGAATTTTTCCTATCTCTTTATGAAACAAGGTTTTCATTTTCTCGCTCATAGGTAGCCTTATAGATTTTGTGTGTAGCGTAAAGGTTGGGAGAGTTGCCATTACCATCATTAGAATTTTTAATAAAGTTGGCGGAGCCACTGTGAGCTACTTTTGGGTGAAAACTATTTGCGTTAGTTGATAGAAAATGATACAGGCAAAGACATGTTGATAGCTAGCCTATTAACGATTTTGGAGAAAAGAGTGTTGAAATATTCATTATCAATAGTATTTAGATAAGTGAAAATGTTGACCCTCCAGTTTTCAGTGATTTTGAAATCAAGCGGAAAAAAAAATGATGATAGTCAATGTGTTAGCAAAGTATACAAACAAAAAAATAGTGAAGCTAACAATAACAATATCAGCTTCTTTTTCCAGGTGATTGAAAACAAAGAAGGATGAATAGAAAAGCAGTTTTCGAGGCGTTTTGGTCTTGATTTGCAGAGACCTATTTTTCTAGCTAGGATGTTGAACCACCAGATAGGGATTTGTTTCTTTTTCCAAGCAAGACAGTTTGAGAGATATTTTACTCCATCTAAATATCAACATATTTTCCTCTAGCTATTTTGGGAAAAATATAACGTATTTAAGTTTTATATTTACATGCATGAACTTGAGGATATTGTAGATGTCTCATCTTATTGTAATTAATATGGAGACAATTATTTTCCAAACAGTTTATGTAAGTTCTATAAAGCAGTTTATGAAGAATGAAGAAGGGTTAGAATTTGTTCAAAAAATGTATTTACATTCTATGATATTTGAGCAGCCTTGAATATATTTGTAGTTTTTAATGTGAAATTTTAATGAAGCTCATGTGTTGTAGTTCCCTCTCTGTTTTCCTCTTTATAATATAAGATTCATTCCATCTCTGAAAATTTTAGTTTATAAGATTGGGTTTCATTTATGCTCCTTTCTTATATTTCCAGCCATTAGTATTTGTTGTTTCAGTGAGCTATAAACTTTGCATCACTTCATTTTTATTCTTCCAATTTCTCAAACAATCAAAGGATTTACTACTATCATGCATTTTATAGCTTGCTCATTAGATCTGTAATGACACTTGTTTATAACTGGACTCCATGCCCAATGGTGTGTTTTGTAAATAGCCCAAACAATTTTATCCCCTAAACTAAATGTGGCTAGAGAATTTAATTGTGAAACCTTCTACTACGATGAGCATTGGGTAATTGAGTTTCAGGGAGAGTTCTCTCTTTAGGTTGAAGGGATAGCCTTCAACCTAAAATAGTTTTAAGTTTATCTTAGGATTTTTCCCACAACCATGGTTTTTCCTAAGTGATAATAGTCCACATTATTGAGGCTAAAGCAAATGTTTCAAACCATATGTTTAATGTCATCTTGAGAGGAAAATACATTATGTCCCAATATACTTTTCCCTAAACAAAAGTCACACAAAACTTGAATTCTATTGAATGAGAGTAAAAAAAACTAAGGAAATGCAATCCTCATTGCCAAAAGTGATCCAGGTTGGGAAACCATTTCACTCGAACACCTGCAAGTTTAAAATTTGAAGTATGCGAGTGATCGACACTTTCTAATTGTTTGTGGAAGAGAATTTCACAATGGACTTCCAGCCATTAAGTGATAGGAGAAGGTGTATCTAGATGATATGGATGCCACACAAGAAAAGAACCACCACATTGATTAGCCATGCATTTGCATGGTGCCATAAATACTTGTGAGGCCAAGCAACAAAAGAAACTAGAAGGGAAGTAGCACCCAATAAATGAGATAGAAGGATAGGGAGGAAGACATAGGAAATCAGATAAGAAAAAGAAATATCATCCCTCGAAAACCACTCAACTAGACCTAGGCACAAGCGACAGAGGAATTTTGAACACATAGAATGCGAGGATTGAAACCTAACATTATATAACAAAGCCAAATGACAAGGTGGAGATCTTAGCCTTGACCCACGAAGGCCTTCCTCTAATATTCTCCTAGTTGAGGCCAAACATTATATGTGAGATGTCAGACACCCCAAATACAATGGCGTTAATTTCTTAAAATCTTTGCATAAAATACATTAACAAGGTGGTACACTCACATAATTCCCGACGTTACTCATCATTCTTAATCATAGAGATTCAACCTCATATGATGAATATTTTTAACCTATAAATATGTTTCCATGAGATAGCATGGGATAAATATTCCACGACTCAAATAAACTATAATCATTTCATAACAAAATTGCTTTTACAAATTTTAAGTTAATTTGAATCTATTCTATATTTTTTACTTAAAATGAAAAAAATGGCTTATTTTGTTTGAGATAAATATAAATATTCTATTATTATTTATTATTACAAATACTTTGTAAACATTTTTTTAAAGGTTAAATACGTATTTCCCATAATTAACATAAATTTGAGAAACAATGTTCTGAATAGACACATACATATCACCGAAATTATTTAAAATAATGTTTTTTTAACTATAAATATTATTTACATATATATAAAGAAAAAAAAACTAACATTAGGAAGTTAAAATAAAATCAATTTTACAGAGATATGTCAACTTAATTATATGAAAAAAAAACACACATTTTGTTTGTAAGTCAAAAAATTCTGTTTGTAATGTAAAATTACATTCTTTTCCACTTATTAGAAAAATATGCCAACCTTACACTTTTTTAGATTTGTTGGCCAATAGAAAAATTCTAAAAATGGTTACTGTAAGAGAGAACAATATTATTATACCAAATTGGAGAGGGACGCAATACTAGAAATCCATTAGGAATAACATGTAATAGATGATTATTAAGATTGAGAAATAAGAGGACGTGGTTGCTAGAAGTTGCAATGGACATGTTTTCCCATATGTTTCAAGCGACCAACTTGATGATCCAATCTCTCTCAAAAGTGCCATTGATTTCATTGCTGATGGGTTAGACTACCCTGCATGTGCAATTGATTTCATTGAAGGTCATTCATGAAGGAAATGAGTGCATTGACTCTCATCATGCCTTGCCTTTGGGATTTTCTCCGCTAACACAATGCATGGTAATAATTTAACTTAATAAGTTAGAATTTGATACAAAATGCTTATCTTAGTGTACCAACAACTCTAAGTGGTGATGTTGCTTTCATATACTTTGTGGAATTGGTGATTGGCTAGTTGCAGGTTCCACTATAGTCAAAGTTGAGGAAAAGGCCAACTGAACTAACTATTTTCCCTAGTGACCATATAGATGCATCCACACTACCATGGAACCTTGATATTGACCTGATATGAATTTAAATAGGAACTCAAAAAATTATAGAGATAACCCTAAATGCAGAGATAGAGTAGAAATAATACTTCAGTTCATTAATGTAAAATACTGAAATATGCTTACGAACAGAAATGGAAATAAACTAGCTCGGGGGATGGTAGCTTATTTATGAAGAGAAATGTGGTGGCTACATGACTCTAAACTGTATTAAAATGAGGCCTGAAGGCCTATTTATTATTGAGAAGCAATGGAAAACCCTAGACATCCAAAACAATAACCCTAGTAGATGAAGCGCTAAACTATGGGCCCTATTTCGGGTAAATTGGTACATCAACTTCCCAGGGTTGCAACTTTGGCATAAGATATCCATTTGACATGCACAATACCATGTTAAAAATATCTATATAAGGACTACAACTTCGGGATGATAGGATTGGTCCATGGACCCAAATGGCTCCCAGCTTTCCCAAGAAACTTCATTCAAGGTTTGAAAAACTCCGAAAAATAGTAAATTGTGCTTCAAATAGGGAAAGTGAAAAGATGAAAGACAAAATGCTAGGGGTCCAAGCGGAATTAGTGGGCGGCCACCAATTTCCACATGGATCATTCCTCCTCACTTTGAAAGCAATGTTCCCTATTGCATTGAGTTCCTCCATGAAATGAGGAAACTTCTACTAAACTTGGTCCTTAGTGAGCCACTTGCCTTGGTCAAGGAGATGGCATGTTTTGACAACTCGATATAGTTGGATATTCTGCCAGTGAGTGTGCTTGATCTACATGTCCATGATTTGATTAGTTGCAACTTGTTCCATGCAATCTGGATTTAACTCTATTGGTGTGAGTTATTCTGCAATGTCGAATGTGTCTAGTGAAGGTGGAAAGTATGGACAAAGGTGGTCCACATTGAACACTGGGTGCAAGCCAAGGAATAGGGGAATGCTGAGCTCAAATGCATTGTCTCCCATAGCCTTGGTAATGGTGTAAGGACCATATCATAGTGGTATGAGTTTTTGATAGGCCTCGATAAGGTGTTCCTTTTGCAAATGCAACCAGACTTTGTCGCCCACCTGAAACTTGTGTGGCACCTGATGTTGATCATGTTGCTACTTGTAATTGGTGTTGGAAATAATACTGAGAGGGGGGGTGAATCGGTATTAGAAATTTTTCATTTCCATAAACAAATTGATATACGCTACTTCTATTAATTCAGACTGTGTATAACACAATTTTGCTTAGAGAAAACCGTGTATATCTTGCATACTTCTAATTTAGTTAGTTGATCTTAATCTATGTATGAGAACCATAAAATAGTAATCAAGTGTAGTAAACAGTACAGGCAATCATACACATGAACACAAGATATAAGGTGGAAACCCAATGTGGGTGAAAACCATCTGCTGCAATTTGTCTCTATCTTCTTTTAATAAGAAACTTCTTTTTACAATATTTTTGTACTGGTGTAGTCTTATACTAGTACGCAAGCTTCTACCTACAGAAGGCTACAACCTTCTCTCATTCTCTAGCTTCTTCTGGAAGGGAGATACAACCCCCTTTTCTCTTGTACTAGCTCATGTACTAGGACGTAGGTGCTGACCTACAGAAGGCTACAACCTTCTCTTTTCTTCCAGGGACCACATTTCATAAATTTTGAGACTGGATCCATCAATAACATCAATCAAATATCTGCATCAACCAATATCCTTTTCACCAACCAAAAATTGAATCAAACACTCACTTCTCTGAATGTTATAACTAGAATATAGTAACGGTAACTAGAAACCAATGCTGAACCCGGAATACTACAACAATAAACAGAAGTAGCTAAAACATATTTTATGAGACGTACGCTACCTCAATGTGTAGAACCTGTGTGCATACACTGCTATACTAAGGCAAACCTGTGTATACGCCATTTTGAATTACCAAGCTAGGATTTATACGCACCTTTTCTATGTTGAACCTGCGTATAGATCTATAAAAGATAATTTACCCTTTTCAATTATTCAGACATTAGTTATACCAAGATCATCAGATTTATAGATCAAGTCATGTGCCAAATATAACAGATCAAAATCACACAAAGATACTTCTCTTCAAGCCTTGAGATTTTGACCCATCACTAGAACTTATCCTTCTCCTAGTGCTGAGGTTCCTCCTCGATTCAGATCCAGCTAAGCACCATAACCCAATGACTAGTATTCTAGAACTTGCTCTTCATAAGATATTCAATCCTTAAGTACATTTTCCTAATGATCTCCTTCCCCTTTTATAATCTTAGGCCTTACTCAATACCATGGTCCAAACCCTCTTAAGACCAATACCTGGGTTCAACACTTCGGACGAGATACCATGGTCCAAAACCATAGGTCCAAATACTAAGGACCAAAAACCATGGACCAAAAATAAGTTTCCCCACATATACGCGCTTTTCCTTGCGCGAAAGTGCATGCATATGCATACGTGCCTTTGGATCGACGATCCTACGTATATACATAGCTTGGTTAAGTGGAACCTATTTATATCTCTTTTCCCTTCATTTTGAGAGTCTGTGAGCCTGATCTGTCATCTGAATGATTTGTCGAGTGAGTTGCCATCAAGGACGATACTTATGCCATAGTGCCAAGCCTGTGTCATAATGGCAACAATCTCCCACTTTGGACTTAATGGCAACCCCAAGTCACACTCCCCCTTTGTCATCAAGGGGAGAGGGTCATGCTCCCCTTGAGTACATGCCAAAATCTCTACTCTGCTATGTTGTCCAAGCTCCCCCTAACTGTAGGCAAGGTCTGCAAAAAGATGTTCTACAAGAAGAACATGTCTCTATATATCATAAATGACCTTCCTATCACCAAAAACTCATACGTACATTCATCTTCCAACCAAGTGGGGAAATACCAGAATTCACCCAACCACGTGGGGATATACCAAAAATTTATACATGATACAACAAGAATGTTACATCATCCATCCCAGGCATAATGGGGAACCAAAATAGGTCGTTACATGACCTTGATAATAAAAGAAATGCATGACATAGAGACCAAATATCTAAGGCAAGACTATGATAGTCATCAACAACTATCATTAGCAACATCTGTCAATCACCATCCGGACCATCAACCATGATATCCCTCTGCACCTCTTCCACTTGAATCAAAAGAAACTATGAAGTTGTACCAATATCTTCTAAGATAATGCCAATAATGCATTATTAGAAGTATATGCTCCCCCTGAACCTGTGCTAGATGGTCTCTTTCAGACCCATTTTAGACTCTTTTCACTTGAGTCTGGCCCATCGCTTTTCTTCAAACCAACATATACGCAATAGTATCCACAGAAACAAACGTATGTATGTGGATGCTCTTAATGAAACTCGCATACTACCACTTTTATCTGAACCAGATAAGTGTCAATAGCAAGATGATGCATCAAATACTCCCAACTTTTGTCTGAGTTATTCAAATGTCTCCCTAGGCAATGGTTTGGTGAATATATCAGTTCATACTCCAATTTGATGTTTTGTTCAAGTACTTGTCCCCAGAGAAAATGATATTTGATAGGTATGTGCTTGGTCTTTGAATGCATGATCGAATTCTCTGAAATACTGATTGCACTTGTATTATCACATAAAATGCAGATAGGTGGAGTACAAGTGATTTGAATGTCTTGCAATGTTTTCATCATCCAAAGGATTTGTGTGCAACAAGATGTAGTAGCCACATATTTTGCTTCAGCTGTAGATAATGCAATTGAACTTTGTTTCTTGCTAAACTAAGACACTAATCTAAAACCCATAAAGAATGCACCACCACTAGTGCTTTTTCTGTCATCCACGCTACCTGCCCAATCTTCATTTATATATGCATGAACTGTGATATCTATATCTCTAGGATACCATAAGCTATAGTTTTGAGTTCCTTGAAGATATTTGAAAATCCTTTTAACTGCCTCAAGGTGTGCTTCCTTTGGATTTGCCTGAAATCTTCCAACTATTCCTAGTGCATGCATGATGTCTAGTTAGGTACTTGTCAGATAGCGCAGACTACTAATCATGGATCTATAGGTTGGTTGATGTATTACTATTGATTTATTATTTTCATTGAGGTTGCATCCTGTTACCATAGGGGTACATACTAGTTTCGAATCTTCCATGCCATATTTCTTCAAGATCTACTTGAGGTAAT
This sequence comes from Pinus taeda, assembly GCA_000404065.3. Taxonomy (NCBI): domain Eukaryota; kingdom Viridiplantae; phylum Streptophyta; class Pinopsida; order Pinales; family Pinaceae; genus Pinus; species Pinus taeda. Next base: position 126,104 of record APFE031023376.1, on the reverse strand, counting down.
TGGTTTGTGATAGAAAGATATCGTCTTTGTTTTGTTGGACTTGTAAACCAAGAAAATATGTGAGCTCACCAAGTAGGGACATTTCAAATTCTTTCTACATCACCAAAGAAAAGTTGACTCGTGGCTTCTTCATTGCTACCAAAGATGATATCACCAACATACACAACAAGTATTATCAATTTATCATTGTCAATTTTTTATTATAGATTTCTATCTACTAATCCTTTTGAAAATCCTTGTTGATAGATATATTTTTCTAGATGATAATACCAAGCCCTTCGAGCCCGTTTAAGACCATAGAGAGCCTTTCTGAGTTTGCATACAAGTTTTGGATCATTTCCAAGGATGAATCCATCTGGTTGCTCAATATACACTTCTTCTTATAAGTCTCCATTTAGAAAGGCAGATTTCACATCCATTTGATATACTTTGAACTTCTGAAAGCTAGAAAGGGCAAGGAACATTCTTATGGCTTCAAGTCTAGCAACGGGTGCAAAAGTTTCTTCAAATTCTATACCTTCTTGTTGAGCATACCCTTTACAAACAAGTCTAGCCATGTTTCTAATAACATCTTGATTTTTGTTTAGCTTGTTTTTGAATATCTATTTGGTCCCTATGACATTCTTATCATTAGGTCTTGGAACCAATTCCCAAGTGTTGTTCTTTTCAATTTGCTCAAGTTCTTCATTCATGGCCTTGACCTAGCATTCCTCTTTGCATGCTTCACCTATATTCCATGGTTCGACGAAGGAGACCAATGCTAGATATCTTGAAGCTTCTATAATAGTTCTTATTGTTTGTATGCCTACCTTTTTCTGCCCCAAAATTTGAGTCTTTGGATGGTTCTTTCAGATGTACCTGGATGAAATTTTTTCCTCTACCCTTATTTGTTCTTCTGGTGCCTCATAAGTTTCTTCTTCAGCATTAGTCTAATTTGATGTTGAAGGATAATCCTCATCATCATCTTCAAAATCTTTGGATTTTACCTGCTTTGGATTGTTGCCTGCTTCATCAACCACCACATCAATACTTTCAATAATTTTACCAAGTCTTTTATTGTAACACGTATATCCTTTACTTTGGAAAGAGTAACCAAGGAGAATGCGTTAATCTGCTCTAGGTTCAAACTTCCCAAGCTTTTCATCAGTCCTTTTGATGTAGCATTTGCTTCCAAAAGCTTTGAAGTATTTTATAGTAGGAGTCTTACCATACCAAAGTTCATTAGGAGTTTGAGTGTTGTTTGCCTAGATGTTTGTTTTGTTGAGAATAGTGACGACATCAAATGCAACTTCACCCTAGAAGGTTGCAGGAGTTCCAGACTCATCGAGCATAGCGTGAGCCATTTGTTGCATCGTTTTTTTCATCCTTTCCACCACTACATTTTGCTGAGGAGTCCTTGCAGTAGAGAATTCCCTTATTATTCCACGTTCTTCACAAAAGTCGAAAAATTCATCAGAGGTAAATTTCCCTCCTCGATCAATCCTGATGCATTTGATTTTACGATCCAATTCATCTTCAACCAAGGCTTCGAAAGCTTTGAAATTTTTGAAAGCTTCATCTTTATGCTTCAGAATTCCTATCCAACACATCCTGGAAAAGTCATCAATGAACAATATAAAGTATTCTTCTCCACGTAGTGACTTTTTCCTTGATGGATGACATAAATCAGTATGGACAAGTTCAAGTGGCTTACTAGATGATCCTTCCTTCTCAAGGAAATCTGTTTTGGTTTTCTGACCAAACTGACATGATTTGCATATTTTATTGTCTACAATTTTGATGTCAGGAAGATCATGAACAACCTGATATTTGCATGCTTTTCTTAGCTGGGGGAAGCTTAGATGCCCCAATCTTCTGTGCCATAGCCAGTCTTCATCATTTCTGCTTAGATAGCATTGTTGTTGTCCTCCCTTGAGTATGTATAAATTATTTTGAGTTCTTATGCCTTTGATTATTGTTCCTCTTGTATCAAGTTCATGAACAATACATCCATTTGATCAAAATACTACTTCATTTCCTTGATCACACATTTGACTAACACTCAATAGATTATGCTTTAGGCCATCAACATACATCACATTTCCAGCTTTGACCTTCTATTTTAAGAGAACAAAGCCTTTACCTTTTATGAGTGCACGAGTGTCATTTCCAAATGAGACATCCCTTTCCTTTTCTAAGGCACTATATGAATGAAGTTTTTCTTTATCACCTGTCATATGTTTCGAGCATCCACTGTTGATGTACCACTGATTTCCCTGTCCTTCCACATATAAGGCTATACCACATCTTTCATGTTGCGGTTCTTTCTTTCTCCATGTTTTGGGACCCAATGAAGCTTTCTCCTCCTGAGATGTTTGCCGAAACTAACCCCTACATTCTGAATCTTCATGACTGAAGTTGTTACAAATATAGCATTCTATTTCATTTTCAAGAGCAGAAAAGTTATTGTAGGTCCTCTTCATGATCCCAGTCGCATTTGCTTGATTTCGTGCTTCTCTAGTCATGATAGTCTTGTAGGCAACACATTAAGCAGCTTTGTGTCCAAAGTTATGACATGAGAAACATTAGCCATTAAAGAAAGTCCTAAAATTATCAAATCTTTTGACCAGGTGATTGTAGTTTCCATTGAAATTCATTCTTGAGGTAAATTGAGAATTATTTACCTGCAGTTGGTTGTAGCTTCTGTTCATCCTTGAAGTAGATTGACCTCGATTTACCTGGTGATCTGCTGTATGCCTTTGTTGATGATTGTCAACCTGTTCACTTCTTCTTGCTGCATCAAGATAACATTTGGAGGTGGATGGCTTCTATGCTTGAGATGCTTCTTCAGTATATACAAGACTTGTCTTGATTAGAGGAGAAAACTACACTTTGATAATCTCATCTAAAGTTTCAGATCCTTTAGAAAATCTAAGATTAAGAGATTTTTTTTCTCAATATCTTTTCTAAGTTCCACAATTTCACATTCTAACTTTTTATTGTGTTTTTCGCTTTCAGCAAGTTGGAATGTCAGGGTATCTATGATCATACTCTTTTCTTCTAAACAGATTTTAAGTTTAGAAATTTCTTCATAGAGATCATCTTCATCTATAACATCTAAGAAATCATCATCTTCAAAAGCCATCAAAAGTCTATAATCATTACCATGTTCATCTTCATCACTGTTTGAAAGTCCATCGTTGTCTTCATGTCTATCATAACTCTTCTTACTTACGTTCTATTTTCTGTTCCATTTAATTGGTTCCTTACCTTTTTCAAGCTTATATTTATGAGGACATTTGGCTACATAGTGACCAACTCTTCCACAAGCAAAGCATTTGAAAGGTAGCTTAGCTCGGAATCTTCTAGAACACTGTTGAAGGTTCTTGACAAAGTGTTTTTCTTCCTCTCCTTCTGACGTATGCCCTGACTCATTGTATTCTCCTTTTCCAAAAGCTTTGAATGTAGCTTCTCTCATCTCTGATGGACCCCCTTTTATCATTTCAAAAGAAGTTAGGATTTCGTGTAGCAATGACATAGTAATACTCTAAAGATTATGCTTTTCTTCTATAGCAAAAACCTTTGATTCAAACTTAGAAGACAAGGATCTTAGTACCTTGTCAACTAAAGTAACTTATTTTATTTCTTCACCCAAATTTTTTATGCGATTAACAATCTCATCTATTCGTAGGAAATAATTAGCTACACTTTCATCATTGTGCATTTTGAGAGTTTCATATTGAATTCTGAGAGATTGTAGTTTTGCAAATTTTACCTAATCGTCTCCTTCATAGCTTAGAATGATATTGTCCCATATTTCTTTGATGGTTTGGAGTTGTATAACCTTGATGAATTCTGATTGTGATAGACTCCCCAATAGAGTATTGATAGCCTTTGCATTTGTTTCATACTGCTTTTTACCTATTGTATCTATAGGAGTTGTTGTTGGAAATGTGTATCCTCCTTCCATGATATCCTAAAATTCTGTTCCAAAAGATTGAAGATAGGCTTTGGTTCTTACCTTGGAATAGACAAAGTTTCTCCCATTGAAGATTGGTGGCTTGATGGATGCCTCTTTTTCTTAGTTGCTCATAATGATAGATCTTCGTTCAAGTGATCAAGATTCTTCTGAAGGACCTACTCTGATACTAATTGTTGGAAATAATATAGAGGGGGGGTGAATCAGTATTAGCAATTTAACAATTTTTCATTTCCATAAACAAATTGATATACACTGCTTATGTTAATTAAGACTGCGTATATACGCAACTGTGTTTAGAGAAAACCATGTATATCTTGTAGAATTCTAATTTAGTTAGTTGATCTTAATCTATGTATAAGAACCATAAAACAGTAATCAAGCATAGTAAATAGTACAGGAAATCACACATATGAATACAAGATATAAGGTGGAAACCCAATGTCGGTAAAAACCACCTACTGTAATTCGTCTCTATCTTCTTTTAATAAGAAACTTCTCTTTACAATATTTTTGTACTGGTGCAGTCTTATACCAGTACGCAGGCTTCTACCTATAGAAGGCTACAACCTTCTCTCATTCTCCAGCTTCTCCTGGAAGGGAGCGTTAACCCCCATTGCTATTGTACTAGCTGATGTATTAGTACGTAGGTGATGACCTACAGAAGGCTACAACCTTCTCTTTTCTTCCAGGGACCACGTTTCATAAATTCTCAAATTGGATCGATCAATAACATCAATTGAATATCTACATCAATCAATATCCTTTGCACCAACCAAAAACTGAATCAAACACTCACTTCTCTAAATACTGTAACCAGAATACAGTAGCGGTAACCATAAACCAATCCTAAACCCATAATACGACAGCAATAAACAAAAGTAGCTAAAACATATTTTATGATATGTACGCTACTTAAATATGTAGAATCTGCATGCATACACTGCTATATTAAGGCAAACTTGCGTATACACCATTTTGAATTATGGAGATAGCGTGTATATGCACCTTTTCTATGCTGAACCTATGCATAGATTTATAAAAGAATTTAGCCTTTTCAATTATTCAGACATCAGTTATACTGAGATCATTAGATTTATAGATCAATTCATGTGCCAAATATAACAGATCAAAATTACACAAAGATACTTCTCTTCAAGCCTTGAGATCTTAACCCATCACTAGAATTTATCCTTCTTCTAGCGCTCAGGTTCCTCCTCGATTCAAATCCAACTAAGCACCATAACCAAATGACCAGTACTCTAGATCTTGCTCTTCATAATATATTCAATCCCTGAGTACATTTTCATAATGATCTCATTCCCCTTTTATAGTCTTAGGCCTTACTTAATACCATGGTCGAAAGCCTGTTAGAACCAATACTTGGGTCCAAATACCTGGGTTCAACATTTCAGATGAGATGTCATGGTCCAAAACCATAGGTCCAAATACCAAGGACCAAAAAAAAGGACAAAAAACAAGTTTTCCCACATGCACGTGCTTTTCATTATGTGAAAGTGTGTGCATAGGCATACATGCCTTTGGATCGATAATCCCGCATGTATACACAACTTCGTTAAGTGGAACCTGCATATATCTCTTTTTCCTTCATTATGAGAGCCTGTGAGCCCTAAGTATCACTTGAATGATTTGTCGAGTGAGTTTCCATCAAGGAAAATACTTGTGCCATAGTGCCAAGCCTGTGTCATAATTCGAACACATGGCATTTGATTTCTCTAGAATGTCGTGGACGTACTGGAGGATATGTTGGATGTGCTTAATGAAGTTGTTTGCCTTATCTATTTCCGACTAGACATGAGTCAAACCTGCCTAAGTAGTTGCAAATGGCATGGCCACATCAATGGGACATAGTCGCTGGAATCCCAAGCTCACATGAAAAGGGTTGTGGCTAGTCAAGCTATGGAGAGCCCGGTTATAGCTATGCTAAAGATAGGGGAGGCTCCCATCCCATGTGTGTGGATTCCTTAAGTTTTACATGCGCAGAATGTGTATGATCATTCCTATTGACAACCTATGTCTGGCCATCAGTTTGGGGATGGAAGGTTGTAGAATTAGTGAGTTTGGTATTCAGCATTGACCAAAGACTGGACCAAAATGTGTTGAGGAACCTACTGTCCTGATCTAAGATGATTGACTGTAGGATCCCCAAGTGTACCCACACTCATTCAAAGAGGAGTTTAGCAGTGGATTTTGTTGTAATATTCTTCTTGCAGGCCACCATAATGGCCATTTTTTAAAACCTGTCGATGACCACAAAAACATAGTCGTTTCCATGCTTAGTAGAAGGAATGCCCGACATGTAATCCATGGAGATGGATTTCCAAGGTTGACTAGGGGTAGGCAGTGGAGTATAGAGGCCTTGGTTCTTGATGTTCGGTTTGATAATGCCTAGGTAGTGTAGGATATGATGTATTTCCTGACATCCTGTTGAATATTTTTCCAATAGAAATACTTCTCTAGTACTACCACTATTTTCTCGACCCCAAAATGCCCAGCAGCCTGACTATAGTGTGCTTCCCAGATAATCTTAGCACACTCACTTGAAGAAACACAAAGGTGACCCATGTGGCATAACATGCCATCCTAGAGGTAAAAATCTGGAACATGCTAACCCTCCAAGAGTGTCTGGTATGTGTGGCTAAATTCTGAGTCACTTTTGTAGAGAAGTGCCCAATGAAAAATCTTGTGCCCACAAGAGTTTAGCACCGTGGTTAACACCATTATCGGTGGTTGACTGAGGAAATCTACAACATTATTAGTACTTCCCTTCTTATTCTTGATATTCAAATGGAACTTTTGTAGCTATGTGGACCACTTCTGATGGTGATCATTCAGTGACTTCCCTTGCATCTCTATGAACTGTAAGGGCTGGTGGTTTGTGTGGATGACTGTTTCCTTCCCCAAAATGTAATTCTTCCATTGTCGGTAGGCCTGAACAATGGAATACATATCTTTGTCATATGTGGGATACTTCCAGACTGTGTCTGAAAGTGTCTCACTATTATATGCCACTAGATGCCCGCGTTTCGTAAGGACTAGCCCAATAGCTTACTTAGAGGAATTTGTCTCGATCTCAAATGGTTGTTGTAAATTTGGTAATGTGAGTAATGGTGTCGAGCACAGGAAAAGTTTCAACTCTGTGAATACCTTCTGTTGAGATTCAGAACAAAAGAATTTTTCTTTCACTCCTCCCTTGGTGACTTGACTCAAGGGCCAAGTGATATGGGAAAATCCTAACATGAACTTGCGCTAGAAGTTGGCAATACCCAAAATGCTATGGAGCTCTGTGAGAGTAGTTGGAGATGGCCAATCCTGAATGACTTTGAACTCTTGGATGGATCCATATGCACCCCCTATTCATTAATAATCTATCATAGATACTAAAATTTGGTCATGCCAAAAGCGCATTTCTCTAAATTGGCACATAATTTGTGTTGCCGTAATGTTTAGAGAACCTGTCAGATGTGGTCGAGGTGTTTCTCCCAGCTCTGGTTGAAGATCAAGATGTCATCTAAATATACCACTACAAATGAGTTGGTGAACGACCCCAAGATGTCATCCATTAGCCTCATCAAGGTTGTAGGAGGATTCATCAACCTGAAAGGCATAACCAACCATTCGAAAAGTCCCTCCTTGGCTTCGAAGGCAATCTTCCACACATCGGGGCATTCGATTGGTACATGGTGATATCCTAAATTCAAATCGATCTTGCCAAAATATTTTCCACCCTTCACTTGGTCCAAAAGGTCATTAATCTATGGGATTGGGTATCTATTCCAAATTGGGATCTTGCTCAGCGCTCGATAGTCAATACAGAGTCTCCAAGTCCCATCCTTCTTTTGAACCAACATGATCGAGCTCCCACAGGGAAATGAATTGGTCAGATGTGACCTTTTTGCAACAACTCTTCAATCTGCTTCTTGATTTCATTGTTCTCCAGAATGGAGTGTTGATTGATTGGTCCATTGGGTAGTGGTGCACCTGGAGTCAGATCGATAGAGTGTTTGAGCTGACAGTGCATAGGAACTCCTACGAGGGAGGTGAAGATGTCCTCATGCTCATCCAAGACCTTGTCCATCTGTATTTGTCGTGTGGAAGGTTCCTCTCTCGAGGTCATGGCCACCATCTTCTTCTTTCCTTGAGGGCGTATCATCAGGAAAACAAATTTCCCAGTTTTGGAAATGAGCTTACTGTATTTTTTTGCAGTAACGAAAGAGATGGTGGTAGGTGGTGTTACCTCTGATATCCTGTACAACTTATTTCCCAAAGTAACAATAGCAGCATGAGGCCTTGACTCATATATAGCATGTCAGTTCCATAAGTATGGTTGGCCTAATAATACATCACGAACATCAAGGGGAGCAACGTCACACAATACCTAATCCATGAACAACTTCATATTGTATGGAAGGTGACACTATTGGATGACACGAAGATCCCATCCTTGGTGAAGCCACCCGATGGTGTATGGTTGTGGATGTGCAGTGGTCAGGAAGCCTAGCCACTTTACGACCTCTACTGAAATGAGGTTCTTTTGGCTCCCGCTACTAACAATGAACTGTATCGGGGAGCCCTTTACCAACATCTGGGAGCGGAAGAGGTGCTCCTCCTCCTCTGGATCTTCGGGTTCCTCCTTCTCGATCTTCATGGTGGCAATGGTGGCATTGGGCTCCGCATTGATAATCTTATTCCCTTTGTCATTCCCCTTATCGAGTTTTGACTCAGTGTCTGAACATACATCTGATTCCAAAGACTTTAGCTCTACCACCAATGACTACTTAGCCCGACACTCACTTGTGTTGTGAGTGGAGAACTTATGGAACTCACACCATTTTCCCTTGTCCTTCTTTGGCTTCACGGTGTTGTTTCTTTCTTGCAGTGTCAATGGGTTGTCCTCAGCACCCCGCCTTGGCTTTGTCCTTTTCTCAGTGGTTTGGGGTGCCTTTCCCTTGCTTCGGATTTGTAGATACAAATTCTCACTTCTTCTATTTAAGCTTCTGCTCGATCTTGACAGTGTATCAGTATGCCATGCCAAGCAAGGAGATGTATAGGAACTCCATCTCATCCAAGATTTACGTGTGTGGGCAGCCATGGAATTTGAGTACCAAATGTAGCTCAGAATCCTCGATACCTAAATTTGTGTGAAGGGTATGAAAACTATTGCTAAACTATGACACGTCTTGTTCCCTTACCTACCACATCATGGTGGGTGAAAGCAGTGAGGCTATACTTTCATCCTTCTGCTCACAGTAGGTTTCCCACCAGTCCTTGATGTGGAGGTGGCTTTGAGAAGAGCCAAAGTAATCTTTTCCTGGCCAGAAAGATTGTGAACAGAAAAATACCCTTCTAGCAGATTTAACTATTTATCTATAGCGCCTGCATCTATCTGACCCTATGGGAATGTCAACGTTAACTTGTACCTTAAAGGGTGTGACGCTTCTAGAGTAGCTGTTGGAAGTGGATGTGTTGTCCCTGGGTAGCCGCTAAAGGATCTGGGAAAATTTGTCCATCATTGCATTCCTTTGTCACTCAAGGGCCTGTTCGAGCAATATTTTGATAGGATCTACTCCTCCATCATCTTTCTTCTCATCTGCCATGAGAGGTCATCGGTATTTGCGAGTCTGGTCTTGGAAATGTTTGACCAATTCAAGCCCTAACTCCTTATATTTGACGTAGTTGGGGACATGCAAAGAAAAACAAAGATAGAGCAGACCGCTCTAATAACACTGATCCAAGTTTAAACAAGAATGAAACAAATCACATAGGTAACCCTAAATACAGAGATACAACAGAAATAATACTTCATTTCATTAATGTAAAATATTGAAATATGCTTACAAATAGAAATGGAAATAATCTAGCTCAGGCTATGGTAGATTATCTCTAAGGAGAGATGTGGTGGCTACATGCCGCTGAATTGTCTTAAAATGAGGCTTGAAGGCCTATTGTTGAGAGACAATAGAAAACCCTAAACATATGAAACCGTAACCCTAGGAGATGAAGTGCCAAACTATGGGCCCACTTTTGAGTAAATTGGTACATCAACTTCCTAGGATCATAACTTTGGCATACGATCTCCATTTGATGCACACAATACCTCTTTAGAAATATCTCTTTGATGACTACAACTTTTGGATGAGAAGCATTGGTCCATGAACCCATGTTACTCCCAGGTTTCCGAAAAAACGTCGTTTAGGGCCTCAAAATAGCTCCAAAAGTTGAGGCCCCGAAAAGTTGCCAAAAATAGAAAATTGTGCTACAAATAAGGAAACTAAAAAACTGAAAGAAACAATGGTGTGTGTCTAAGTGGAATTGGTAGGTGGCCAACAATATCCACCTAGATCATGACCATAACCCACAGACATGTGAAGCTACAAAATCTAATATAGTTCACCAAGAAGGAGGATATCCACATCCTCATAATCTAATAGAGATCTTAATCTCAAGGAATTAAGAAACGATATAGACCCCCATGCCACCAAAACAACTAGAATGAGGGAGGCAACCAAGAAAAATAAGAGCCAAGGAGGGGATGCCAATAAGAATAAAAGTTATGGAATACTGAAAAGAGATGTTGGTCATTACCCCAACTTAAGAGTGAAAAACAAACCCCTAAAATCGAATTAAAGAAACCGACCTAACCACCAATACAAACACCCAAAGTGTCATAGAGAATATATGGAATTGTGTTATTGCAGGCCGCTAATCTTCGAGTGTGACTAGAACAAGACTAAAAACCCTCCTCTTTTCAAGGATATAATAGACCTTTGCAAAATATACAAAGACTAAGATAAACCAGGGGCTAGTGGAATAAGGTCCTAGTTTTAAACCCTAACCTTGAACAACATAATAACCCCCAAAATATAGAGAAATAAGCTCAACACGCCACAAATAATAACACCAAAAGAAACACATGGTTGGGGCCTTGCCAAAGAGATGATCTAGAAAAACACAATAAAAACTATTAAGATAAAGGTTAACCATAGAAGCCACCTTACCTCGTGGATAACTAAATTTGAATGGAAGATATTTGCTACAATCCAACCATTGTTTGGGGATACCTATGTCCTTTTACCTCTATTCTCAACAACTCAGACATAGAGAGTTGACCAAGAACATGCCCCAAACTTTACCAGTAAACCATCATTGTCTAGTACTTCACATGAAGGCCAGATAATGTGGTAGGAAACTTTCATCCCAAATATTCAAGTCTAGGCTCATAGGGCCTTCATGTGGTTGACCCTTCTAACCATCATAACAACATGCCATCAACACTAATGAGCATTAAAAAAGGAAATTCATGAAACATCTGGCAAAATCCTCCATAAATAAAATAATTAATGTCACACATTTGATGGATGGGGGAAACATTTCACACTGACCCCGCTTTATGGACATTGGGATTCATTGGGGTGGACAACAAAAAAAGAAAAAGAAAAAAAATTCTTAAAAGATGATTAAAATGAAATAATAAAATAAATATTACATGTAAGCTATATATATATATATATATATAATATAATATATACACACACACACACACACACACACAAAAACTTTAACAAAAAAGCAACAATAATAAAATTAAATTAAAAGAATAAGTTGCATGTTAGTTTAGAACTATTGATTAAATTGCATGTAGATTTCTTGTACATAATATCAGTTATCATGAATTATAATTAGTAGTAATAATAATGTTAAATAATATCCATGTTTAAAATTACCACTACCACGATAACATTTAGGTGGATATATATTCCCGTTCCACAAGCACAAATTTATATACAGGATTTGAACCTCAAACCTCCTCATATATAACATGCTATTTGCATCGCCATTGCCATTTGTGTTGCTACATTATATATATATATATATATATATATATATATATAAGTATATATATATAGATATATGTATATATATATATTATATATATATATATATATATATCGAGAGAGAGCGAGAGAGAGAGAGAGAAAAGCATAAAATGTTTTCTTTTTAAACTGCAACACTTTATATTCATTGTGAGAAACAAGTTACAAATCTATCATGTTTATATTCAAATCTATCAAATATGACAAATATAACCATACATACTTGATATCAGCAAATATATAGATAAATTAGTAAGAATTATCCTCAAGATAGCAAGATATAATAAGTAATTTTCCAACCATCCCAAAAAGCATCGAGCTAGAAACATCATAATTCTTACCAAGTTGGTTGAATCCAAGCACTGGAAGCATCTCCTATATAACATATGCAACATGTTGCTTCCTCAAGTATGGTTGGCCTAATAATACATCACAAACATCAAGGGGAGCAATATCACACAATACCTCATCCATGAAGGGCTTGATGTTGTATGGAAGGCGACACTGATGGCTCATGTCAAGATCCCATCCTTGGTGAAGCCACCCGATGATGTACGGTTGTGGATGTCTCATGGTCGATAAGCCTAGATGCTTCATGACCTCTGCCCAAATGAGGTTCTTTTGGTTCTCGCTATTAATAATGAACTGTAGTGGGGAGCCCTTTAGCCACATATGGGAGTGGAATAGGCACTCCTCCTCCTCTGGATCTTTGAGTTCCTCCTTCTAGATCTTCATGCTGGCAATGGTGGCATTGAGCTCCGCATCGATAATCTGCTTCCCTTTATTAATGCCCTCATACTTTTTTGACTTAGAGTCTAAACATGCATCCGATTCTGAAGACTTTAGCTCTGCCACCAGTGACTGCTTGGCCCGACACTCACTTTTGTTGTGAGTGGAGCTCTTATGGAACTCACACCACTTTCCCTTGTCCTTCTTCGGCTTCGTGCTATTGTTCTCTGCTTGCAGCTTCAACAGCTTATCCTAGGCACCTCGCCTTGGCTTTTTCCTTTGTTTAGTGGCTTGGGGGTGCCTTTCCCTTGCATTGGATTTGCAGATCCGAAGTCTTGCTTCTTCTATTTAAACTTCTACTCAAACTTGATAGCTTATCGGTATGTCTTGCCGAGCAAGGAGATGTATAGGAACTCCATCTCATCCAAGATTTACCTATGTAGATAGCTGCGGTATTTGAGTACCAAATGCAGCTCATAATTCTTGATACCCAACCTTGTGCAAAGGGTATGAAAAATACTGCTAAACACTGCCACATCTTGGTCCTGTCCCTACTACATTATAGTCCACTTTATGTATTTATTCTCATAGATTCTGATAGGGCAGTACTGATCCTTGATGGAATTCCGCAATGAATTTCAAGTGGGCGTGGCTAAAAATAGTTAGGCCATACTTTCATCCTTTTATTCACAGGAGGTTTCCCACCAATTTTTGACATGGGGGGTGGCTTTGAGAAGAGCAAAAGTAAGCTTTTCCCAGTCAAAAAAATCATGAACAGAAAAATAATTTTCTAGCATATTTAATGATTTATCTATAATGTCTGCATCTATCTGGCCCTCAAATATGGGAATGTCAAAGTTAACTTGTACCTTAAAGAGTGTACCACTTCCATAGTAGCTATTGGAAGAAAATGTGTCACCCTTAGGTATTTGCTGAAGGATCTGGGCAAAGTTGTCCGTCATCGCATTCATTTGTCACTCGAGGGCCTCCTTGAGCAATATTTTGATAGGATCTCCTACCCCATCATCTTTATTTTCATCTGCCATGGGAGGTCATCAGGATTTGTGAGTTTGGTCTTCGAAAGATTTGACAAATTCAAGCCCTAACTCCTTATATCCCGACCTTGTTGTGTACATGTAAAGAAAAACAGAGAAAGAGCGGATCGCTTTGATATCGCTGATCTAAATTTAAACAAGAACACAACAAATCATAGAAGTAACCCTAAATACAGAGATACAACATAAATAATACTTAATTTAATTAATATAAAATACTAAAATATGCTTACAACCAGAAATGGAAATATACTAGCTCGGGCGATGGTAGCTTATCTCTCAAGAAAGATGTGGTGGCCACATACTGCTGAATTGTCTTACAATGAGGCTCGAGCCCTATTGTTTAGAAACAATGGAAAACCCTAAACATCCAAAACCCTAACCCTATGAGATGAATCACCAAACTATGGGCACCCTTTCGGGTAAATTGGTACATCAACTTCCTAGGGTCGTAACTTTGGTATACGATCTCCATTTGACGTGCACAATACCTCATTAGAAAGATCTATCCAAGGACGACAACTATGGGATGCAAAATAATGCTCCATGTTGCTCCTAGGTTTCCCAAAAAACATCATTTAGGGCCTCAAAATGGCTCCGGAAGTTCGGAACCCAATAAACGGCCAAAAATAGTAAATTGTGCTACAAATAAGGAAACAAAAATATTGAAAGAAATAATGTTGAGGGTCCAAGTGGAATTGGCGGGTGGCCACCAATATCCACCTAGATCATGACCATAACCCAATGACATGTGAAGCTAGAAAATCTAGTAGAGTTCACCGAGAAGGAGGATTTCCACATCCTCATCTTTTAATAGAGATCTCAATTCCAAGGAATTAAGCAACAATATAGACCCCCACGCCACCAGAACAACCAAAATGAGGGAGGAAACCAACAAAAATAAGAGCCAAGGAGGGGATACCAATAAGAATAAAAGTCAGTGACTACTAAAAAGAGATCTTGGTCATTACCTCAACTTAAGACTGAAAAACAAACCCCTAAAATAGAATTAAGGAAAGCAACCTAACCATCAACACAAACACCCAAAGTAGCATAAAGCATATAGGGAATTGTGTTGTTGGAGGTTGTTAATCCTCGAGTGTGACAAGATCATGACTAAAAACCCTCCTCTTCTCAAGTATATAATAGACCTTTGCTGAAGATACAAAGGCTAAGATAGACAAGGGGCTAGTGGAATAAGGTCCTAGTTGTAATTCTTAACCTTGAACCACATAATAACCCCCAAAATAGAGAGAAATAATCTCAACACACCACAAATAATAACACCCAAAGAAACACATGGTAGGGGCCTTGCCAAAGAGATGATCTAGAAAAACACAATAAAAAAGCTTAAGATAAAGGTTAACCATAGAAGCCACCTTACCTCCTGGACAAATAAATTTGAATGGAAGATCATTGCTACAATCTGACCATTGTTTGGGGATACTTTTGTCCTTTTCCCTATATTCTCAACAACTCAGACATAGAGAGTTGACCAAGAACATGGCCCTAAACTTTACCAGTAAGCCATCACCCTCCAGTACTTCACATGAAAGCCAGATAATGAGGTAGGAATTTTTTATCTCAAATATTAAAGTCTAGGTTCATAGGGCCTCCATGTGGTTGACCCTTCTACCCATCATAACACCAAACCATCAAAACTAATGAGTAGTAATAATGGAAATTCATGAAACATCAGACTAACTCCTCCATAAATCAAATAATTAATGTCACACATTTGATGGATGGGGGAAACATTTCACCGTAAACGTCCCTTTTATGGACGTTGGGATTCATTGGGGTGGACAAGAAAATAAAAATAAATAACTTAAAATATAAATAAAATGAAATGAGAGAGAGAGAGAATGTTTTTCTTTAACTACAACACTTATATTCATTGTGAGAAACAAGTTACAAATCTATCATGTTTATATTCAAAGCTATCAAACATGACAAATATAACCATACAATCTTGGTATTGGAAAATAAATAGATAAATTAGAAAGAATTCTCCTTAAGATAGCAAGATATAATAAGTCATTTTCCAACCATCCCAAACAACATCGATATGTAAACATGATAATTCTTACCAAGTTGGTTGAATCCAAGCATTGGAAGCATCTCCTATATAACATAACCTCCATTGTTCTCCTCATACCACTCAACTCACATAAATATCACTAAGATTCCCATATAAAGCACCTTTTTTAGAAAAACTCCAAATTTCTAAGTTTTGTCACACATAAGATGAATCATGCAATGAAGGAAATGAAAACTCACATCAACCATTAACAACATAACTAGTCCATATACACCATGTCCAAATAGAAAATCATTCTTTAAAACATAACCATAAAAATATTTTCTGAGGGCAAAATTAAAGCCAACCCATAGACCATAATAATAAAGTGAAGTGTTGTAATGATGTAAATGTATGAAAGAAATTAGGGACAAAAAAAAACCAACATTACATCACCAACTAGGAATTGTATCACATACATGATATTGAAAAACTTTCTTGCACCATAGCTACAAAAGATCCAAAGAGGCCATAATACCACCTCCTACCCAACAAGCCCATATTTGGACAAACAATAAACCATCTACAAGATTGTGTAATAAAAAAAAATGATGACAGGGATGAAACAAGTTTCTGCATAATAGTAGAGTTCAAATACAAATAGAATAAAACTTTACATAGATCTTAGGAGCCAAAACATGTTGAAACCAACATTAATAGACCATATGTGGAGAATGATTTCCATAATAGTAAAAAAAATATTAAGACCAAATACTACTAGTTATGATCCGATAAAATTACAATTACATCCTATGAATTGTCAATCGACGGGTCAAAGGGATCATCACGTGGGTCAATGTCACTAGAGGTTGAATCTGACATGTGAAAGATTTCCATTCATACCAAGAAAGAACCCACATTATCTAAGTAAAACCTTTGGCTTCAGAGCATAGGTTTGATATCCTCTAGTGAACAATACACCTTATAGTTCTCAGCTTTCTTATATTTGAATATTAAATGCAATAGTGTATGGATTTGTTGGTGTAAAGCCAAAGAGTTTATGAAGCCTCCTTATTGTTCAATCTTCGAGAATCAAGAACCAATTTAATATATTCTCTGATTACATCTAAATATGAGTGATATTGTCAGTCCCATACATCTTTAGACTCCAATAATAAGATTTTATTTCTCACCTCTAGAGGAAGAGCATCAAAGAAAGTCTCAATTGAATCATATGCAAAAGGACGAATTCACTTGTACTTGAAATAACCATGCCAACCCTTGTTCTTATGATTCTCTAATGAGGAGGCATAAGTACAATGGAAAGGGAAAAAAGGGTACAACCACTAAGAGAACCTCTACACAAGAAACAAGAGAAAGGATGAGAAATAGAGCCTTGAAGCCCTGTCCTAAAAACTAGAAAAACATCCCCGATTCTCACACTAGAGGACCAAATTCGAGTAAATCAGTAAATTCACCACATCATAGAGACATAATGAACCAACTTGCAAAACTCCATAGTAAACAATTAAAACTCTAGATACCCAAACATAGTACAAGAACAAATCTAATGCCCAAAACACTCAACATCACGAGCAAAGTGAAACTCAAAATAATTAAATAAAATTTTGCGTAAACTAATTTACAAAAACCCAAATTCACAAACTCAAAATACTGCTTCTACATAGAACATATGCACCTAAATGAAGCCCTTTGATTATGAAATACATCTATTCACAAAGAAATAACCCTCCAAATGACATGTAAACATTATAAGACAAGCAATCCACCCATTACAAAATTCAATACATCAAAAGGGAATTTTGATACCTCTACATTTGCTATCAAATAACTAGACACCATATGATATAAAACTCCAATATTTTCATGTATCGAGCGAGAAACCAAAAGTTTCAACCTTAGATGAAACAAGATGGAAGAAGTCGAGGAAACGTCGTCACTTCCACTCCCACTCTACACATACGTTTTCCACCCAATACCTTAACTATGTACTTAAAATGATAAGACACCTAGTTGGAAATCCCACTCCCATCAATTGCCTTCTTCCATGCCTCCTCTACGCTGAGACACCTATGAATATCACACAACTTCCAATGAATCTCTAATTCATCTCGCGTTAGCACCCATCTTGGAATAAAACTAGAAAATGTTAAAAACATGTTCATTATCATTTGTGTTTATTTTAAATTTATTAAATATTAATGATCTATTTTCTTATAATGTAATAAAAAATCAATTGTAAAATTAGTAAAATTTCACTCATGAGATTTTATTATTTAAATTTAGATAATCATATGTTTAAGCTTCATAATATAATATTTGATGTTCTATTATTATAAAAGTATGGTTTGTTATAAGAAAACAATCTTTATGGCTAATAGTTATTATATCACAAAATTTACAAACCAATTTATATAATATATATAATATTTATTTTTTTTAATATTAATTAAGTTAATTATATATATCGACTTTGTTTTATATGATATATAAATGAATTGAAATATAAAATTAATATTTATTATGTAGTAAGCAAGATAGCATTTCTCCAAAACCATTGTTTCATTTCTCTATTTTAATTCAAAATATCTATATTTTCAATTATCTATTTTTAAAACAACATAGAAGGTATTCTTTACCAATCGATATAAAATTAATATTTATTATATAGTAACAAAGATAACATTTCTCTTCAAAACCATTGTTTCATTTTTCTCTTTGCATTTAAAATATCTACATTTTCTTATTATTTATTTTTAAAATAGCATAGAAGGTATTCTTTCGATTGATTTTTTTTAAATAATGTGAGGATAGGTATCAAATTATACCAATTAAATTAACGATAAAATGATAAATTCAATATTTTTCTTTTAGGGCAAAATTTCTATCTTATTATTATTTTTTCAAAATTTTGTAAAATATACTATTTCAAAATAATTGAAATTCTTTTATATTTAAGAAAGATCACAAATAATATATTTTTTTGTTGATTTAGAATTATTTGCAACGGATTTTATTGATCATTTTGTAGGAAGATGGTAGAAGGTATTTTTTACAAATCTGTATTAATTGATTTCTTTTCAAAGATAACGTGAGAATAGGCCTGAAATTATATCAATTGAATTAAGGATAAAATGATAAGCACAATATTTTTTTGGGTAAAATTTCTATATTATTATTATTATTTCAAAATTTTATAAAATATACTATTTCTAAATAATTGAAATTCTTTTATTTTTCAGAAAGATCACAAAGAATATCTTTTATTGGTGATTTAAAATTATTTTTGGAATGGGTTTTATTAATCATTTTGTAGGAAAATGCCTGAAGGTAGGTTCAAAGAAAGAAAGTACCAAAGGAAAGAGAAAATAAATAATTATTATATTTCTTAATCTTCTCTATATAAATATTTCTTTTCATTTTTTCTCTTGAAAAAGAACATTCTAAATGCTATTTTATAGAAAAATGGAAAAACTATAATTTTTTTTAAAGATAAAATGTAATTATAATTTTTTTCATAATAAAATAATAATTTATATAATTTTTTTCTATATCTAATAAATTTTAATAAAACATTCATCATATCATGCAATACACTTATACATCTACTAACTTAAATTACTTTATAAATTTTTCTAATTCAAATATATCGAGTTACCAACCCCATATAACAATGTCAAAAGACTAGTTGGAGAAGTTAGTCTTGACCCTACCGGCCTTCCTCCAACATTCTCCAAACTGGAGCCAAACATTATAGCTAAAATGGCCTTCCTTCCTCTCATGTTTGAAATTTAACATAGTTTCCCGCTTGAATAAAAAAAATCTAATATATCGT
The DNA here is from genome assembly GCA_000404065.3 of Pinus taeda. Lineage (NCBI taxonomy): Eukaryota > Viridiplantae > Streptophyta > Pinopsida > Pinales > Pinaceae > Pinus > Pinus taeda. The sequence continues at coordinate 106,591 of APFE031023376.1, read as the reverse complement.
CGAACTCTATATAAACAAGAGGAGCTGCAGGGCAGCAAGTCCCTGCTCTGAGCTGGGAAAAAGTAGCCTTACAGTTAAAGTTGGGAAAATGCAGCCTTACAGGTAACGTTGTTACAGTTAACTTAATCTTGAGGCATTGCAGGAAGAGTTCCGAATGGATTTGTTACAGGTTGTGGTGTGGAAACCATTATATTATGCTGAGTGCTGCAACAAAAGGAAGGAAGTGCTCTATAGCCTGTTGGCTTGCTCTGTGACAGCATTGAGGTTGCTCCCAAAAGCAGGAGTGCTTTGGCCAAAAGCTTCGTGCGAACAAAAGGAAGGAAGTGCTCTCAAGATTTCTAGGTTCTAATGCTCAGAAGGCTATGGGTCGTCGAGATTTCTAGGTTCTGATGCTCAGAAGGCTATGGGTCATCTTTCTAGCTTCTACTGGTATGCCAGAGATAATTCCGGGCCTCTAATATAGCGTGTTTATGCCATGGAGGAAGCCGTTAGGTTTTTGGGCTCCCTGTAATGTGATCAATAAGATCGACAGTTGTCTGCCACAAGCACTTAAATCATGGACTTGTGAAATTTATGGGGCAACAAAAAGGACACCCGAAGTTTCCAGGTTAAACAGTTTGATTCCGAGCGTCTCAGGCAGCCGCTGTAGCTTGTTGAAATCAGTCAAAAATTCCTTGGAAAGCTCTCAGATGATCAAACTGCTAAGATTTTAAGAATGGGTTGCCAAAAGCCCAGTGAAAGGAGAGCTATGATCAAGGGAGTTTTGGGAGGATCAGTTGGGCCTAGAAGGTAAATCCCGAGCTGCCAGAACATAAGAAACTTCCATTTATCTATTGCTTGCTGAGTCTATTATATTTTTTCTGAGTGCTATTTATTTGTTCCCTTTTGCAGTGGGAACTATGATAGAGAGTTCAAGATTTACATTTCTCAGGAAATGACCAAACTGAATGGGAGAATTCTCCAACCACCAAAGCTGAAGCTTGGGAATGGTGGTCAAGTTAAGGATCTTACTCCATGTCGGCAGGATAGACAATGGAATTTCCTAGACAGTCATGTGGTTGAAGGCAGAAGTATAGCGAGATGCGCACTGATCAGCTTTGGTGGAAATGCTGAACAACGTAGTAATGTAGGCAAGTTCATCGTAGGATTGGCTCAAAGGTGTTCTCAACTTGGAATATCGCTTAGTAGATCTACTATTGTGCACCCTCGTTTTGAACAAATGCATATACTAGAGAATGCAAATCTTCTGGAAGCAAAGCTGAGAAAAATATACGATAATGCATCTAGGAATCTGGATCTATTAGTGTGCGTCATGGAAAGAAAGCACAGGGGATATGGAGATTTGAAGAGAATCTGTGAGACTAGTATAGGAGTTGTGACACTATTGTCTCTACTCACATTTCTACAGTCTTTCTTCCCAATATCTCGCAAACTTGGCCTTGAAGATAAACGCTAAGGTGGGTGGCAGTACCGTGGCACTCTACAATCCACTACCGAGACAGCTACAAAGATTGTTCAGTGAACCGGCCATATTTTTTGGTGCAGATGTCACTCATCCACACCCTATGGATGACAAGAGTCCTTCTATCGCAGCTGTTGTGGCTAGCATCAACTGGCCAGCTGCAAATAAATATGTAGCTCGTATGAGGACACAAGCACACAGGAAAGAAATAATTGAAGGGTTGGGAAGGCACAAAATTGAGTCATGACACTTAATGGCTTTTATGCTCACGAGCATACATCTTATATCTAGTAATAAGCTCTCACTAATAAACAAAGGTAGGCGTATTTAATCTTTGTATGGTCCGGGACGTATATTGTTGGATTTAAAATAAATTTAGCTTCAACGACGTACATTTTAATATTATGTACTACTAAGCATTAGCCACTGGGCATGTGAAGCATGCATTTCATTATAATACCAATTTACAATTTAAATAAATTAATCTGTCATAAAGCAGGTATAAACTTTTGGCAAAAAGTTTATTGTCCAATGTCATAAAGACTATACAATTTAGGTAAAAATATATTGAAGAAAGTAAGTATGCATGAGCGAAACGTGTCTTCTGGATAAAGTCTAGTTTGTTCACACGTCCTCAATAGTCTTTTTGTTTAACGCCAAAACCTTGCTGGTCTCCTGTGTACGCTCTCTGGTTTTGAGCTCATATCAGTATTTGGGGCAAATTCTTTGCAGCACCCATTAGAAAATTAATAGACTATCGGCATTATGTTGCAGTTCCATCATCCGTTTATTGATGCTGTTCAAACTTCCCGGGAAGATAATTATAGACTGAAGATAAATGCTGCAATAATGGGGAGACGATAGGTTGGCGTTGCTGTTGAAGTATGTCAGGCTTGGCAATATAATAGATCACACACGGGCTCTCATGATTATGTCTGCCCAGGTAACTAGTTATGACTACTCCTTTATCATGGGAGTCGCGTTCCACTGTTTTCTTCACATCGCAGTTGCTATCCGAGCATCTATAATAGTTCCTGCAAAGTGTACACAGTCAGTAATTTAAAGAAGTGCAAAAGCTACTGAAACAGGTAAAACTGCTGCTTGCTGCATACTTAGATCTTTCTGCTCTACTCTGCTTTAATCATCAATATTTAAAATAATATACACTGATATATTCTAATTTCTGCATTGAAAAAATTCGATATCGAGACTGGGTATGCTGTCTCTGATTTGCTGAATGATGTCGGGAAGCTTGAGATCCCGACATTGTACTTCGGCAATTTCTTCCCATTTATAAGCTTTGAATTAATAAAGTAACTGAAGGCCACAGCCCTTTCGAATCTCATTTGGGTATCCCTTCTCTTATCATAATATCAATGAATACGGATGAGATATTAATGGTATTGAGCCAGGCATCCAAACTGCATGCGAAAATTGACGATGCCATAGAGAGGGTGCTCAATTATGACACTGAAATCAATGGGAAAAAAGCAGACGCTGTTGTGGACGAAGAACAGGGAAGATTTGCAAATAGGGGTAAATTCTCTGGAACTCAAATGGGCGTCGATGGAGTCAAGGAAGCGAGGAGCCTTTCTTCTATTCGAGATGCTTTGGAGATTCTTGAAAACCAGCTTGATTGCTTGCAGGTTTGAATATAAAAAAATTTGAAATAATTATGAACTAGTTCACAATTGGTTTTCGTATAACCGATTTTAGTTCGTTTCCTAGAGCATTGATGGAATCTGATTTGCGTAATTATACTGGATTGCAGTTCGCTTACTAAAGCACTGTCTTAATCTGCTTTTAGTTAAAAACGGTAGAAGCTATGTTACTGTCTTAATCTGCTTTTAGTAAAAAACAGTAGAAGCTATGTTTATAATTAGTGTATTTCTAATTCTATCAAACTAAGTTGAGTTATGTTCACAAAGATACTAGTGAAGACTATATATGTATAAGAGGTTGATCTTATATGATGCATCTAATTGAGAAAAGAAAAGGGGCATTTTTCGACTGACACTTTTATGGATACTTCTTTCAGTTGAAGAATAGGCCTTCGGCAAATTTCATGGAGACTGTACAGAATGATATCACCCCAAATATGCGAGGAATTGCAATGATGACATCTCTTTTGAGGATGTGGAAGTAGCTGATGGAGCCGCACTCAATGCTAATGTAGCTGTAAAATTCAGTAAGTACCAGTAACCCTAAAAAAAATTAAGATGTTGTCTTTACGGTTTTGAAATTTTGATTTACAGTTTTGAAATTTTAATGCTTTCAACAATTATGTAAACTTATAAATGGAAATTGATCATTCTGCAAACAATTAGAATTCACAAAAGAAAGAAAAGCGGACCTTGGCAGCCTTGCAGAGCGAGATATCCATGTCGGGGTGATTGGAGAGGGCTGCGAAGAGCACCAAAGTACAACTGCATCTTTCCGCTCGATTGTAGATGGCCTGGAAATTAGCCTTTCTTGGTTCTTGCACTTGCTTTGCAAGAACCCAGATATTTATAAAAAAGTTTGCAGAATTCGGTTTGCAGAATTCAAAGTCACAACGCTTCGTACGGGCACGACAACAGGTAGGTAATCTTTGCCTGCAAAATACCATGGCTTAGAATAGCATAGAAAATTAATTATCAAAGTGTCTAACCAAATAATGGGTACAGGAGCTAAAAAAAAAAAATTACAATCGTTCCTGATGGCTGCTCTCACCCTGAGCCTAGTGCCTGGTTCATGCCTAGTTCATCCGGTGAGTTCTCTACCTATTCAATTGAATGAATCTGAATTTCATTGCAACGCTTTATTAACATTGTTAATTCAAAGTGTAGAGGAAAGTTAACCCCTGTTAGATGTGGTGGCATACGTGGCAGGCGTACACGGTTACATGCTTTACATGCAGTGGCAAGGGTACATATGCGGTGTTGTAGCTAGTTCGCGATATATTCTCTTAACATTAAATGTTGGAGATTAATGCTAAGGATGAAGATAGCATTAATTCATCAAGCTTTGGAATTGTTATAATTACTTGTACGGTTGGCCTTTGTTTCCTAACTTTTGAGCCTCTCTACCTCGTATTGAGGCCAAATAAGATGAATATTGTTTTGATTGGTTCGGAGAATAGGGAAATATAAAATATTGTATGGGTTAATGTGAAATGCGGAGGAACTTTGTTTAAGTGAAAATAAGTTTATTGATTGTTGTGCCGAACTAATGCCAGGGACTAAAAACCGATTACTATAGTCCCTGCCAGCCCGGAGGGCAGGGACTAATAAACGAGTACAGTAAGAAAGCATGACACTACAGGGTCACAATAACTTAAGATTTTAGAGGTTGGTCTAAACGGCTAAAGCAAATAGCTCTTTTGTCCTTCTATCTGAATTTTATTGGATATGGTTAACCTCATAAGCCATTATTCTCCCCCACAAAAGGAATATCCCTTTCATTTAATACAGCAAAGCGTGATGACACGAAAATGAAATTATACCAATTTTTATGTTTAACACGAACGTATACCATGTGTCTTTAATGATTCCATAAATGTTAGACATGTGAAATACAATAGCACATAAAGACTCTGTCGTGGATCGAACCGACAGAAGTGAATGGAACATAAAATAAGAATCGATGGATGATGAGGATATAAACATTGAGGCACAGGAAAGTTTTCAAAGAAAAGACACACAATAATTCACGGCAATTACGTTGATTCTCTCCTTGGATCCCCCAACCGCCATTTAAGCACAACATGAGTCCTCATGGGGTTAAATTTTTGAGATGTGGACATCGATAGTAATCTGTGTGATGTAATGCACGAAGTAGAAACGTGTATGTAGGGTGTATGACTACATCCCCAATCTCTACATTATATTATTGAACCTTTACAAGAATATTAATATGCTGGATGGATCGGACGAGACATTCTGCGCCATTATATTATAATATCATTAGCGAGAATGTCGGCATAAACTGTCATACGCGGGGAATCGAAATCACGGCTTTTGGTGAATTCCGCATGAAGACCGCAGCCCTATTGAAAACACTAGGGTAATGTATGCTTTGATCGCAGTCATCAGCCGTGAATAGTGGGAATAATATCAACTCTATAAATGGGCCGTCATTCGATTTCGATTTATTCAGATTCTTGATTTTAACGAGACATATAAGACGCGGGACTGTATTTACCTGGGATAGTATTTAGCTGGGGTCGTCTCATCCTCGTTGACATGAATCGCCTGTTGCCCATTCATTGCCAAGTGCTTTATACCTTTAAAGATGATTTGTATGGAACCCAGTGAAGTAAACATTTGATTCCTTCACGCTGTTAGCAATATTATATAACAAAAATAAAAATATTAGGTATTTTAATATTAAATCTCTATATAAAACTAAAGAAAAACAGAAATATTTATTAATAATAAGTATAATTTATTTATATATAACATAAAATTAAATATGACAAAAGATCTTCTAATAAAAAATATTTAATATGGACAGTGTACTTTCAATCTTAATTTACAATTTTTCTTACACGGTTAAGGAACCTCAAACATAAACCTTACTGAAGATAGTTCCACAATAATAGGTTGGTTATATATATATATATATATATATATATATATATATAATAACTGAAGGTAGTTCTACAATAATAGCTAAATAATATATATAACAAGCCAAAATCTTTATATTTTGAAAATCTTATTTAAAATAAACTTATGGAGATTTACAATAGTATGTATGTTGTAGTTATTTGCAAACAAACTTACATGTATAATTTGAGAGAATAAGGGAGACCACCTATCTATATGAGAGGTAAACTAGATGGTCACCCTAAGAGTTGAACCATAATGGTGCGAGAATGACACAAAAGAAAAAAGTAAACTTAATTGAAATTAAGTAGAGAAGAGAAACTAAATGATGTTAAATTGAAATTCACATAATGTTGAACATGGGAGTTTCACAAGCCTGTTTAGTTTGCTCCTTTCTTGCACCCTTGGAACGTTGCCTTGTTGAGCCTTTTCCTTCTTATCCTGTTCGTGTTGCTCTAGGTAGAGGAAGCGGTCATTGTATCCTTTAGGAAGCTAATGGGGAAACTCCCATTTGATTAACACTTTCCCACATTATTATCTGAACTCCTTCCATGAGGGCTTTCCACAAATAAGTCTTTGAACACCCGACTCACTATCTAAGTTTAAAATCTACCCTACTAATTTTAAAGGGTTATGGTTGTTGGACAACCATAGTTTCTTGGATTGAAGTTTTAGGTGAACTAAATCAAACGACCTTTGCCCCTAATAGGAAGATTCTGTTGCTTCATACCCTACATTCAAATTGGACGATGCCAGAGTAGGGGGAGGAGGGGGAAATAGAACTCCCATTGTTTTGGATTGATTTATTAAGGTTGTGCTTGTGTCAACCAAGAAGGTGCTAAGTGCAACAATTCTTCCTTGGTCTTTCTCCCTCACTTGTTCTTACACCCGGAGTTCTCTTCGAAGCAAACTCAAGATGCCATAGTGGACATTTATTATTTTCCTTCTCTCTTGATCCATCATGGCAGCAATGAAGTAGTAGATTCCATTGTCATCCCCTCATCGAATTGTTCTTCTCGCTAATAATGCCTAGGTGGGAGAGATTGGTAGTCACAACCTTTGCCAACTTATGTAGCTAGAACCCTTAGCCTCATGATGATAAATAGAATTGTGTAGTCTCTGCCTCTCACCTGAAATCACCTAACTCTCGATGCCTCTCCCAATGACCATCCACTCGCAGAAGAGAGAAGTAACGGGAATGAGTGTCATAATCAACCTTCATGGTGAATTCCATATCTTGCTTGAAATCTAATTTCCCTATCCATGTTTGGAACCTACTCAACTAGTTGCAATTATTATGGCATGCAGCGTGTTCACATAATGGTTCCCACCCATCCATTCACTTGGATTTTTCATGAAGAGTTCAGATGCAACAGTTCCCACTCCTTGCTTGTTGTGTGAGCACATAGATTTGGGAAACATGATGTGACATGATAATCATAGTAGTGAATTTCAATATTTTTGTAGTTGTCTTCTTGAATTTAAATATTATTTTATTTATTTTTATTTATTATAATGGTCTCTTAATTATGTTAATATGCATATCTATATTCTAATAGTGCTTCCAAAATTTAAATTTAACTATCAATAAATATTAGTTGCATCGTAGGGCATAATGCCCCCCTCTTGTTGATTGATCCCGATATGAAATTAACCTTAACATAATCCCTTGGTATCATACATTATTCTTTCAGGATCTCATCCTGAGGATATTCATATTTGACTTTCACTATTGTGGATGTGATGATAACTAGTTTTTAGTTTGATATTAGATATAATAATAGTTGTGATGGTTATGTTTATGACCATGTCAAAAAATGTGATGGATTCATTATGTTGTCGATTTACATTATCCTTTGCTCATAGTTAAAAGGACATTACTCATTGTTTCATGATGATGACGATTTAGTATACATGAGTATATCGGTGACTATTATTATTCACAAATGATTCTAATGATTATTGAGTGTTATAGGAAACTTCCTAGATGAATTACATACGATGAGTTAGCAACCTTTGACTTCATATGAATTTCATATTATTGTCTCAAAAATTGAATCTCAATTTAAAATGATATTTTGAATATGTTGACAGTGCTGGATCCACCAACATGTCAAGGGATCACCCTGATAAGAAGTCCAAACTAGACCTCAAAAAATTTGGAGTAGGAGTCCCAACAGTGGGTAGTATAGTAGTTCCTTGACTGTCGTAGCATGTAGAGGTAAGTATGATAACTTTGTTAGAAGCAACTTTGTGACCTTGCAGCGAGTCAAGTGAGATGCATGGGGTTTATAACACATTTATGGGAAAGGAAAGTGTGTCCCTTAGAAGCCTGTAATAGTGCGTAACCTGAAAGAAACGTACGATTTGAATAACATCACATTTCTGAAGCAGAATAGTCCACAATCCAAAGTGACGAGTTAATACAACAACACGTCTTCAAGAAGATTTGTACAGTCATATACAAAATAGTTCATATGCAAATGTATAAGTAGAATAACATACATAGCTAAAGTAACCACAATAGTCAAACTACAATAACAACATATGCATGAAAACGTGTTGGCTAAGTTATGTTATGAAGTGAAAGTTATATCCATACATACACCATTGGCAACCACTACCCATAATAGCGGAACATTACAATCAACATTGCATGCTCCTTCAAAGAGATGTACTCACTCTACATTATGGATAAGCCAAGGCTAATCCCAATACTCTCCAAGCCTTCTCTAAGAAATGCCACGCCAAAATCTTGGCTCCCAAAAGCATGTTCTATGAGTTATGAGATTCCATTTATAGCAAAGGGTGGGGTGACCCTTCACATTCCCCATTGTGACTCTTTGTCTACCCTCATGATGTTTTAAATTACATAATGATTGTTCACGTTCCACTAATGACACTTTGAATTTCACTTACAGCATATTTACAATAATATACAATTTCCACATATACCCATGTGGGACATAATAGGCTAGAGACAACTTAACAAGACAAAATTCTATCAATGTAGAGTGTGGGAAAAGACCAACTTAGACACATCCACTTAATGCCACCTGGTGATGTATTAATCTCAATCTTGGTACTGTGATATAATTTCTTGATGTTGTCTTGCCAAAATTGGATTGTTTCCTCCATGGCATCTAGGCATGTGGTCTTGGAACCTGTGCTTGCGTCATCTTAAAAATTGTGCAACCTTGTCCTGATTGTGGCTAGACCACCACGATACTTCTTCATGTTGTCTATGCTTAGCTGCAAGTCACCAATGGTTCCCTCACTCACCAACTACTCCACGTACATATTTACCTTGAGCGAGAGATGGATCTTGTGCTTAGCTTTGGTGAGGGATCCTGCATATGTTCACTCTCTTCTTTATTTGATGGTTGTTCTAGCTCATCAACCTGTATTAGTGTTGTTGATATGTTATTTCATGTTGACCTTTTTCCTATTATTATATCTACTTTTGAGCTCCTTTTATTCCTTCGACTATTGTTCTACATGTTGTGATCTCAGTTTTTCTACCTATAAGCTCTGTTCTTTTCTCTTCCTCTGTTCTATTTTTTGGGTCCTATGATTCCCTTTGCTTTTGCTAACAAAGCTACCTGCATGAAGAGTGAAGGAAATTTCACTCTACAACTTTGTCTTCCCTCTCTTATGTTAGTGATTTCCTCTTCCACATTATCTTGAACTAGATTTCTGCCTTTTCCTGTTGCTATTGATTTCACTGCCATTTTAGTGTTGATTCCTTTTATGTAACAGTTCGACATCTGTATATATTGAAAAGTAAAATGGTGCTTTCTAACTTGCTTTGTTGGTATTGCTCTTAGTGGTCGCTCTTGAAGTAGCCCTCTTTGGTGCCATGGTACAATCATTGTTGGAGAGAAGTGGTTCACGAGTGTGGTACCTGTGGGACAAAACTGACACTCATGGAAAGAAAACATTAGCTCTTACAAATATAACTCTACAACATGATCAAGGAGTAGCTAAGGAATATGATGAGATGAAATCCACTTTTTTACTCACAAGGTGTGATTTACTAACAATGGGAACTGTGCACTGTACAGTCTTGATAGTTAGTATGGAAGCTTGCTAACTCGAACTTTGTAATACAAAATTCAGCCTCAGACAGGGCCTGTGAGAGATTGTGCATTGTGCAGTCTCAGTGAAAAAGTTGGGAAATTAGCCCACAAAACTATTTAGTGCATAGTTAGAGCCAACCCATGACAACTTCTGCAGAATTCCAAAAGCTAAGGAAGAGGCATTCAGCTACCAGATTTCACAATGCATGTAAATGAATGTGAGACTTAGGCAAGGGGAGCCCAAATCTATCCATGGGGAGTGTGAAAATAGGCATATATGAAGGATCATGTAAGGATGAGTGTAGGTTTGATTAAGTGTAGATGTTCGCATGTAAAACAAGTGTATTAATGGATCAAACTGAAGGAATGGGAGGCATACAAAGGCAGTTGCTACACGATGACTATCAGTGCACAAATGGGAAAACTCATGCGACACTTGGGGAAGGTAATATATAACTTGAAATAAAAATTATAAAAACTAAAAAAAGTTAAAACACCAGTATTCATTCAACAAAATGAGAAAAATATCACTCTCACAAGTTAAAAAAACCAAAGTGATAGAAAAAGTAGCAAAATCTAATATAAGGAAAAGTCACCCTAAAAACCGATGTGAATGCTTCGAAGGATCCTCGATCTCCTAAGGAAGCTAAAGTTTATTATTAAATGCATGAGTAATCCCTAGAGGCCTCCATTACATATATTTATGTAAATAACGTTCATGACATGTATGCTTGAGATCATGGACAACAACGACACTTAGTAGAAACTTCTAAACATGGAAATGTTTCACTTTCGGGAAACTGATAATAGATTCTCTACTTCCCAGGGATGCTCTACTTCTTATATTTTTTATTTTCGGGAATCCTTCCATGCATTGCCTAGAAATATTGTGCAATCCTCGGGAGGACCAAGCAACAAAATGTTTCATGGACTAACAATTTCTCAACACAATATGGTTTTATTTGATTTCTAGGTTTACTAGCTCTAGGATGCCTCACGGGCTGTATACAATTCCCTAGCCGAAGGCAGACTGTCAACTAACTCTACATACTTATGGACTTGAGTGCTCACTGTGGGTTTGGACACCATTTGAAGGTTGGTTGTCAGTTGGGTATGTACAATTCTAGAGCTAAAGCTCACTTGCTTGCATGGAATTGTCTGCGTAGTTTCCTAGCTAAGGACAAGCTGATAGCTGGGGTCTGTGCAATTCTGTACCCTAAGCTCATTTTTAGGTTGCATTGTTTATTTCCTAAGAGCAAGTTTGGTTCCCCTGAAGGATTGCACAAATCATTAAGGCAATGCAAGAACTGGATTGCAACAAAGTCACGAGGTCAACTTGTGGTTAGATGACAAAGCAAGCAAGAAAACACAAACTGTAAAGAGAAAGATAGAAATCAATTGAAAACACAAGTACATGAGTAGTGTAAGACAATATTCTAATACTTAAGGAGTGATGGCCCAAAACAAAGCGAAGGCCAGATTTTGGAGGGTGGTTGTAGCAGCTAGAACATTGGCGACACACTCGTAGAACTCTAGTTCTCTCTATGGACATTGTCTCATGTAAAGTGATTCTAAACTTTCTAGAGGAATTGCTCAATTCTTTAATCGTCATGGATTCCTCACTAGCTTCATTTAAAGGTGTATTCCTTTCCATTCTCTTGATTTTTGATCATGTAATAAGAAAATTCCACTGAATTTTTTTCGATTGGGGATAGAGTGTCATAGTTTAGGTTTCCTCTCTGGTGTTGCTCCATCTTCAGCAGGTTTGGATAGTACCCAACTTTAGTCAATTCAAGAACAAAATGATCACTCGATTGGGAACAATCTTGGTCATTAGCCTGTAGAGTTTCGTACTTCATCTCTCTCTGTGGGAAGCCTTTCTCTACTTTCACTGTTATTTTAGTATTATCTTGTCATTTTTCATTTTTAGAGAACTCTGCATATGCACTTATTTATTTCATGAGGAAAAACAGGGATGTTGACTTATTGAGAGCAAAAGAGGTTTTCCCTTCAAAGAGTTATGTTATATATTCCTCTCACATACTTGTTAAGGTTTCCCCTCACCTTAGTCTACCTGAATGAGTTGACAAGGATTAACTGAATACAAAAAGATCGATTAGAGTAGGCGGTACTAGTTAAATGTGCAAGCATATTGTTTTCACCAAGACTCGCTCTGAACAAAACATATTTCCCATTTGGGTATCATGGACCGACGAATGTAAGCTCTTCATAAAGAAAGGGAATAATGGATAACTAAATGTTGATATTTGTACAACTCCTGTTGTACTTCACCAAACTTGTCTCAAGAGGTAAACACAATTTCATGTCAAGCTAAACATACGGGTGAAAAACGAACAAACAAAGCAAAGAAAATAACAAAAGTAAAATGAAAGAAAAACAAGCAAGTAAAGAAAAACATGAAAGCAAAGAAAAGAAGAAATAAAACACTAATCCTACTCCCAAACTAAACAACGCATGGGCCCGCTAATGTGAAGTGATATTTCCAATGCAACCACTCGCACATTGGTTGCTCCATGTAGGTGAAGGCATGGTTGAAAAAAATATGTTCATGTAAACCAACATGCAAGAAAGATAATACAATGAAAACTAACATGCTCGAAGTTTGAATGTTTCCAAAGAAAAGAAAAAATTGAAATCACATGATAGACACTCTGCGGACGTCCTATTGTGTGGAAACACACTAAGCATAGATGATGATCATGCACACTCTTTTGGTCTTGGAAAATAGGGAAACATGGAGAAAGAAGAAAACTTTCACTTAGTAACACGACTTGCTACGTATGACTCCTTCAATGCATGAGAAATAGGATCGTGTCATTATGGTGGATTATGTAAGATGTGTAGATCAAATTGATTTTCGATGTAAATCGAAGAGTAATGAGGATCGTGGGGTGTTTCAAAAAAAAACTGATTGGGAGGGGGACTAATCGCAACACATTGAGGACCTGACATAACCATCAGGTTGAGTTGAAGTGCCTTGTGAGCTTGAGGGGTTTCCTGTTAGTTAGTGAGTAGATAATCAAATATTTGTGGCTTGGAAATATCAACAACAAACAAATCAACATCGTGATCAAATGAAGGAATGAATATATCACGATAGCCATGATTCGAAAATTTGAGATGTGTGTTAGCATCTCATGATATGATGAGTCATAGAGAGGAGTAGATGAGAAACATAAATTTTGACCCTCTAAATTTTCAAAAATGGAATATGACGAAATGAGTGGATTCAGAAGGAATTATTTGTCCTCTTTGCGATCAAATGATAAACTAACATCTTGTGTGTCCTGTGAATGATCAGAAATAGAAACATGCGGGAATTAATTTTCATAAGACAAATCAGAAATGTTAAGATAACAAAATATGTCACTATAGAGTGAATGAGGTGCAAACAGAAGGAGGTCATCCTTCACCACAAGTTTTTCTTCAGATTCCAACACATACTCATAAAAAAGGACAGTTTAAGTTGGCTGCTCAACACCAACTCCATTGACAACTTGATACTTGTGAACATAACATGGTGAGTTCGAAATGGATGAATGCAAGATGAAACAATCCATAGGATTAATAGAACGAGAGGGCGAAGGTTGACAAAACAAGTTCACGTGAAAACCAATAGTCTTGCAGTCCAAATCTACATATATATGTAGTGCAGGTACAGTCGGAGAAGGTGACGGCTCAATAGATGGATTTGCAAATTCTCCCACCTAGTCCTGCTGAGCTAGAGCTTTTTGATAAGGAACGAATGGTGGGTCACATGTGACAACAACCTTGTCCATCTTAGATTTGGTAGATCTAAGACCAAGGTATGTTGGGAGGGGTTCAAATGATTGTAACACGTGAGGATTTTTAGATACATGAAGTCAATAATGAAAATTTTCCCTAATAAATTTCCAATCAACTTCATCTTCAGGGATTTGATAAACAAGATTTTTGAAGTGCTTCCAAAATTTCCAAAGAGATTCATTAGGTGCTTTCTATAATTCCAAAATATAATTGTTGAGAATTTAACGGTCATAGTCATAGAAAGCACGACCTAACTCTCTTAACAAGTGATTGAAAGAGTGAATGGAGGCTGCGGGAAATGTTCAGCACCATTGTTTTGCACGCCTTTTGAACGTGTAAATGAACAGCCCATAGGCAATATTTTCCAAGGGGACTTAATTCCTATGACACAAGCCTGCGAATGCAACTATGTGCCTTAGTAGGGCTACTCCACCTTCACCATCATAGTTAATTGTGACAAGTCATCAAGAACATCCCCTGAAACTTCGAAATATTCTGCGTGACAAAAACATGACGAGGGTTTAATTGTAATGTACGCGATAAATGATGTGGATAGATTCGAAACAGACTTCAAGGACTCATCTTATCATTTGGCCCTCCTTCTAGCACTAGAAATGTTGACAGTGTTGGACCCACCAACATGTCAAAGGATCTCACCAGTAAGAGTCCCAACTAAAACTCATACCCTTTGGAGTAGGAGTCCTAACACTGGGTAGTATAGTAGTTCCTTGATTGTGATAGCATGTAGAGGTAAGTATGATAACCTTGTCAAAAGCAATTATGTGACCTTGTAGGGAGTCAAGTGAGATGCATGGGGGTTCTAACACATAGAGGGGAAAGTAAAGTGTGTCCCTTGGAAGCTTGTAATAGTACACAGCCCGAAAGGAAAACACGAGCTGAATGATATCGCATGTCTAGTCCACAATCCAAAGTGACAGGCTAATACAATAGCAAGTCTTCAACAAGATTCATACAATCATATAAAAAATAGTTCATACACAAATGTGTAAGTGAAATAAAATACACTTCTAAAGTACCACAATATTCAAACTACAATAACCATATATGCATGAAAATGTGTTGGGTGAGTTATATTATTAAGTTAAAGTTCCATCCATACATACACCATTGAGAGCCACTAGCCCTAATAGTGGAACATTACAGTCAACATTTCCTGCTCCTCCAAAGAGATGTACTCGCTCTACATTGTGCAGAAGCCAAGGTTCGTCCCAATACTCTCCAATATTTATCTAAGACATGCCCAGCCAAAATATTGGCTCCCAAAGGCCCATTCTATCAGTTATGAGGTTGTATTTATAGCAAAGGGTAGAGTGACCCTTGACATTCCACTTTGTCACTCTTTGTCTACCCTCGTGGCTCTTTACATTACATAATGACTATTCAAGTTCCACTAATGACACTTGGAATTTCACTTACAATAGATTTACAATAATATACAATTTCCACATATACCCATGTGGGACAAAGTAGGTTAGAGACATCCTAACAAGATAGAATACCATGACTCTGAAGTATTGGAAAAGGCCAACTTAGAGACCTCCTCTTGATGCTACTCCATCACATAGTGATGGGAAGCTTGGTACTATGTTTTGATGACTTGATGTTGTCTTGCCGAAAGAAGATTTTTTCCTTTATGGCATCTTGGCATGTGGTCTTGGACCTTGTTTTTGTCTCATCCTAAAAACTACGCAGCATTGTCATGAGTGTGGTTGGATCACCAATGTAAGTCTTTATCTTTTCTACGACTCAACTACAAGTGATCACTGGTTGCCTCGCGCATAAAATTATCCATTAACCTATATTTGCATTGTTGCTTTGTCATTGCACATTTCCTTAGTTCTTCTTCCTATTTCTTCTTCGCATCTAATGTTCTTCCTTTGACTCTCATTATCCTTGCTACAATATCATTTCTGCTACCTACACGATATGCTCTTTTATCTTCATCTACTCTAATGTCTATGTCTCACGCTTCCTTTTGCTTTTTTTATCAAAGTTATCTTCATGAAGACTGAATGCCCTCTTTCTCTATAGCTTTTTCCTCCCTATGTTATGTGAGTGGAAGACTAAATGCCCTCTTTCTCTATAGCTTTTTCCTGCCTATGTTATGTGAGTGATTTACTCTTTCCCTAATCCTGTACTAGCTTGCTACCTTCTTCAACTACTGGTAGTTTTTCTACCATGCTAGTGCTGATTCATTTTATGTAAATAGTAGGGCATTTGCATATATTGACAACTAAATTGGAACTTTCTGAATGACTTCCCCAGTACTGATCTCAGTGGTTGCTCTTGAATCACCCTCTTTGGTGCCATCTTACAATGATTTATGGAGAGAAGCATTTCCCGAGTATGGGACCTATGGGACAGAAAAAACACTCATGGCAAGCAAACATTAGATCTTACAAATATAGCTTTACAACATGATTAAGAAGTAGCTAGGGCATCTCATGAGAGGAAATTTGTATTTTTGAATGACAAGGGTGATTAACTAAATCTGGGAACTGCACACTAGTAGTGCTAATAGTTAGTATGGAAGCCTAATGACTGGAACTTCACCATGCATAGATTAGCCTAGGATAGGCCCTAGGAGAGACTATGCATTACATAGCCTTAGTGACCAATCTAGGAGTCTAGCTCATCTAATTTTGTAGTGTGCAGTTGGACCCAACCTAGGATAGCCTCTATATAATTCTAAAAGTGAAGGTAGAGCCTTGAGCTATGAGATTGTGTAGTGCATACAAGAGAATGTGAAACCCATGTAGGTGGAGCCCAGATCTGTCCATGGGGAGTGTGAAAATAGGCATATTTGAAGGATGATGTAAGGATGAGTGTAGATCTAACTAAGTGTATATGGATGCATTTAAAACAAGTGTAGAAATGGATCAAACTAAAGGAATAGGAGGCATGTGAAGGGAGTAGTCACATGACAACAATTGGTGCAAAAATGGGAAAACTCATGTGACACTTGACGAAGGCAATGTATAATTTCAAAAAAAACTTCTACAAGCTAAAACAAGTTATATTACCATCAATTTTTCAACAAAAGGAGTGAAATGACACTGTCAGAAGCTAAACCAACCAAAGCAACACAAAAAGAGGCAAAAGGCAATAAAATAAAAAATCACCCCGAAAAGTGACGACAATGCTCTGAAGGCTCCTTGATCTCTTAAGAAGCTAGAGCTTGATGATCAAATGCATAAGTGAGCTCTACAGGCATCCATTACATATATTTGAGTAATTGGAGTTCATGATGTGTATGCTTGATATTAAGGAAACAAAAACACTTAGCATAAACTTCGAAAAATGGAATTGTGTCACCTTTAGGAAATTGATAATGGAGTCCCTACTACCTAGGGATGCTCTTCCTCTTAGATTCTTTCTTTGTGGGAAACCTACCATGCACTACCTAGAAATATTGTGCAGTTCTCAGGAGGACCGAGAAACTCTCTGGTTCATGCATTGATAGGTTTTCAGCATAGTATGGTTCTACGTAATTTTTGGTCTAAGTGGTTTTGGGCCGCTTCTTAGGCCCTACGCTATTTCCCATATGAAGGCAGGTTTTCAACTATTTTTGCACAATTTCTGGGCTGAGTGGATTTGGCCTACAACAAAGGCTCTGCTCAAATTAATAGCCGAATCCAGGTTGTCAGTTGGATCTATGCAATTATGGACTTTTTTGCTTATTGTGGGTTTGAACTGCACAATTCCTAGGTAGAAAGCTCGCTGTCAGCTGTCTCTATGCATTTCTGGACTTGAAGTCTTGCTTGCTGGCTTGGACTACTCTGTGCAGATTCCCAACTGAAGACAACATGTTGTTAACACCTAATCATCAGTATTGGGTGAATATAATGTAAATAAATAAATAATTAATATGAACAGTCATCGGGAGATGAAGTGAAGAGTCTCTCCCTCATGTATATAATGAAAACCAACCTGAAGGAATGAAATATACGAATCAATTTTGCTTGAGGAGTTACTGCCTGGTCTGACATGGTATCAGAGCCAGCTCCCAAAATAGTTGTAACTCCCTCCTGCCTACCGCTCTCCATCCTCTACCCCTGTGGAGTCTGCCTACTGCTTTCTATCCACTATATACTACTCTTTGTCCCCTCCATGATTGCTGCCACTGTCTAACGCATGGTTGGAAGAAGCAACAACATAATGTTTGAATTGTTTCTCTGCGTTGAACAAACCATGTTGCCCATTGTTTCGAAACCTCACTGGAGTTGTTGGGTCATCCTCAAATGATGGGAATTATGTTGGTGTGTCTTCTAAATAGCCAGCGAGGACTCCGAACGGATGCCAATCTTGTAGAAAGTGTGTTGGATTGACGGGTTTCAAGTGTTGGATGATCATTTGACTACAAGGAGGCTGGGTGTCTGGAAATGTTTTTTATTTTAAATCGATTGTGCATGAAAAGCTAGGCTGATATGGTGATTTTACCGGGCAAAGTTGGGTACGATTTTTTATTTTAAATCAATTATACATGAAAAGCTATGCTAACATGTGCAGAATTTTTTTAACACTGGCCTGAAGTTTGTGGTATTATTTTAATGCTGGCTTGAAGTTTGTGGTATTAAATTAACGCTAGCCTGAAGTTTGTGATATTGGCTAGCATCTTCATGTTGTTTGGCATTGTATTAAAGCTATTTTGGTATGCCATACATTGAACGTTGTCTTGGGACATTGGTAAGCCATGTAAAATATGTTAGATGGCTATGCATGAGACCATGTGCACAATAGTACTATGTTTCAATATAGTTTGAATACTCTAACTTTTTCATTATAATACTATATTTCAATATAGTACTATTTTACCAATGCCTCTTTGAATTGTAATTTAAAGAAAAAAAATTACCACCAGAAGTACAATTTTATTGTATGTTGGCAGAGGTATTTTCTATTAGTAGAAGTATTTTTTTCACAGTATGCATTCAATCATATCTATTGTGGGAATAGTTCTCACTGCAAAGAGAACTATCCTTAGTGGTCCTGGATGATAAAACACACACTCATTTTCAATGAGTTGTGGAAAGGAGTGTGTGTTGGAGATAGAGACACAGAGCCAGAACAACCTACATTAGACAAAGAGCTCGTCTTTTGGGAAAACAAGAACAAAAGATCTTATGCATTAATCCCAACATCTATAAATGAAGAGGTGAGTTGCCATATTTCACCATTTTCCACTGCCTTTGAAGCCTTACAAAATCTGAAAGAACTCTATGACTCACATTCTACACTTGAAGTTGTTCAACTCATGATTAAACTCTTCACTCTTGAACTGCAAAATAATGATCCTCTTGCTCTTGCATCTGAAATAAAGTCTATAATGCATGATATCAAATCCACTAAGGTTTAATTGGATATTCCTCTTATCGCTTTTCTCAAGGCATTTTATCCTACTTACTACAATTATCTTGAGTCATTGTAGGCAAATGGAAATCTCAAAGATATCACCTTTGACTCTCTTGAGAAAAAGTTTGCTAAAAGAGAGAAAGCTTTTGGAAAGAAGACAACCCCTCAATCTTCTTAAGAGGTTGTGTGCCTTGCACATAAAGAAAAGCATCCCGCTCAAGATTCTTCAAGAGGAAGAGGTGGTCAAACAGGAAGAGGAAGATATTTCCAGAGGGAGGGGGGGCAGACACTCTCAGGGAGAAAAGATAGATTTGCATTGCATACACTGCAAAAGAATCGGATCACATGATGCCTCTACATGCAAGTTACCATGGGACAAAATTGAGCAGCAAATAAACCAACAGTAAGGTAAAACTGATGATACAAACAAAGGTAAAGCACTTGAATCTGCTCACTATTTTGTGCCACAATGTAATATTGGAGTAAATGAACATTTATTTAATTCTTCAATTTCTTCTTGGAAAAACGATTGGTTGCTTGATTCAAGAGAAACATACCACATAACTCATAGAAAAGATTTTTTTTGAAGAATTTACTGACAATGTTGATGGAGAAATATACTTTGCAGACCAATAAAAAATCAAGCCATCAGGGCTTGGCACAATTAGGCTTAAATTGACCGGTCTTTGAGACTTTCTTCTGCATCATGTTCTATATCTCCCACAACTCAAGAGAAACTTGATGTCCTTGGTCCACATCCACTAGCAAGGTCACTCCATTCATATGTTTGATGGAAAGCCTGAGGTAAGAAAAGCATCTAACCACTCACGTTTCACGAGGGGAATAGAAGAAGAAAGGATTCTCAAGCTGCAAGGAACCTCCACTCGTGCACAACATTTCTCATAAATTCTCTTCATGAAGAAGGTACACTTCCATCTAGTTTATTATGGCATGCTACATTTGGACATTTTAACCATGACAGCCTCCACTTGTTGAAGAAAAATGGTGTTGCCGAATTGCCTACAATTCCTAGGAAATTTAAGCAATGTGATGCTTGTATTCTAGGAAAGAATAGAAAACAGTCTTTCCATGATTCACATTCAAGAGCACATAGAAAACTTGAACTCATTCATTCAGATTTATGTGGTCCAATGCATGTTCCTTCTGTAAATGGAAATAAATATATGATGACATTTATTGATGACTACACCAGAATGTGTAGGGTTTATTTATTGAAGAACAAATCTGATGCTTTTCAAACGTTCAATAATTTTCATAAATGGATTGAAAATAATGGACAATCTCATATTTGGTCTATTCACATTGATAATGGAAAAGAATACACATCAAATGAATTTCAAAACTATCTTCTCCAACATGGGATCAAACATTAAACAACTGTGCTTTATAATCCCCAAAAAAATGGTGTAGTTGAAAGAATGAATAGGAAAATCTTAAATATGGTACAATCCATGCTCTTCAAAAATGTAAAGATAATATTTTGGGTTGATGCTATTCTATGTGCTGCATTTATAAAGAATAGATGTCAATCTAATGCTATTAGAAGCAAGACTCCATATGAAATGTGGTATTGACATGTTCCTTCGGTAAAGCATATCAGGGTCATTGGTTCCACCTATTATGCCTTGATACCAAAGGTACATAGAAATAAACTTGGTGCTAGAAGTCATAAGTATATCTTCCTGGGGTATTCAAACACCTCCAAAGCATATCGTCTCTATGATGAAGGAAATAAAAGGTTTTTTGTATCTAGAGATGTAATTTTGCTTGAATCATCCAAAACTGACAATGTTGTTGAGCGACAACTTGATCACTTGGATAGATTCGCAAAAGAAAAATCATTTCCAGAATTTGGTAATCAGATTCCACATCTTGAAGGGGGTTTCCTATACTAGATGAACATGTGGAATGTTTTTCTGAAGAACAATCTCCCCCACATGAAACTCCAACAACAGATGATTCTTTAAATGTTGTCATTGATAGAATTTGTAGACTCAATCCTGGTTAAGTCCCAACTTAGTGAATGGAGCATCCTGGACCATTTGAGAAAGTTCCCCCAAAGTTGCTGACAAAGATGCTTGAAAGTGTTCATTCTGATGAGGTTGGAAAGACAGGAACTCGAAATTCAAACCGACAAAACAGAGGTGATGTAGATGACTCTAATTCACCTGTTGATATGGATGTTTCTTATGATTGTGAATTGAACTTGTCTACAAATTTTGAACCAACGTCCTTCAAAAAAGTTGCTTCTCATGATGATTGGAAAGAAGCGATGCAAAAGGAGTATGATGCCCTCATAAAGAATGGCACTTGGAAGATGGTTGATCCTCCATTAGGAACCAAACCAATTGGCTGCAAGTGGGTCTACAAGGACAAGTATAAAGCTGATGGCTCACATGACAAGCACAAAGCTAGGCTTGTGGCAAAAGGTTTTGCACAGAAGGAAGGGGTCGATTATGAGGAGACTTTCTCCCCCACAACAAAATGGGCTACCATCCAGACGCTCTTTGCCTTAGCAGATCATAACAGTTGGAAAGTCCATCAAATGGATGTAAAAACTACTTTCTTGAATGGATATCTAAAAGATAATGTCTTTATGTCCCAGCCTAAAGGATTTGTTGTGAAAGGACATGAATATAAATTATGCAAACTGGTGAAGTCCTTGTATTGCCACAAACAAGCACCGCGAGCCTGGTATGAGAAACTAACTGAGAATCTTCATTACTATCTTGGTATTGAAGTAACCCAACATGCGAAGTCCATATTTCTTTCTCAAAATAAATACATTGGAGATTTGTTGAAAAGGTTTGGCATGCGAGAATGCAATCCTCATACTACTCCAATGGAACAAAACTTGAAGCTCACATCTATTGAAGCAAAAGAATTTAAGGATGCAAGAAAGTATAGACAGCTTGTAGGAAGTCTCAACTACCTAACTACTACCAAACCATACATTTTGTTTGCTATTGGAATCCTATCTAGTTTTATGCGAAAGCCTTCTGAGGGACATTGGACTATTGCAAAAAGAGTTCTAAGGTACTTGAAGGGAACTCAAGACATTGGAATCAAATATACACAGGTGGACGACTACAACTTTATTGGATACTCTAATTTAGACTATGATGGAGAGAAAGAAACTAGGGTATCTACTTCAGGACATGGTATGAGTATTGGATCAGGAGCTGTCTCCTGGAGATCACGCAAATGATCAGTTCTAGCAGATTCCACAATAGAAGTAGAATATGTGGCAGTAGCTGAAGCAACAAAAGAAATTGTGTGGCTTAAGAAAATTCTTGAATATTTGTAGGTAAAACAAGTACAATCAACTCCACTCATGATTCACAATACCTCTACAATAAATTTGTCCAAGAACCCAAAGTTTCATGATCGAGTGAAGCACATCAATACTAAATATCATCTGATTTGACATCATGTTGAGGCCAAAATAATCCATCTCCATAATTGTTCCACTAATGAGGAAATTGCAGACATCTTCACCAATGTGCTTGGAAGAGAAAAGCTTAAATGATTCAGAATGATGCTTGGACTCACCAACATCCCTTCAAATTAAGGGGGGGAATGTTGACACCTAATCATCAGGATTGGGTGAATATACTCTAAAAAAATAAGTAAGTAATATGAATATTCTTCGAGAGATGAAGTGAACAGTCTCTCCCTCATGTATATAATGAAGACCTATCTGAAGGAATGAAATATACAAATCAATTTTTCTTAAGGAGTTACTGCTTGGTTTGGCAGATGCTAGCTAGGTCTATGAAATTATCGAGCCTAAGCTCACTATTGGGTTACACTGTGCATCTCTTCAGAGCAAGGTTGGTTTTCCTCGAGGATTGTGAAAATCATCAAGGAAGTGCAAGAACCTAATTGCAATCAAGTCATAGGGTCAAGTTATGGCTAGGCAGAAAATAAAGTAAGAAAACAAAGGGAAAAGATAAAACTCAAATAAAAACACAAGTAGTTGAGGAGTGAACGACAAGATAATAATATTTAACGAGGGTGCCTCTAAAATGAAGTGGAGGACAATATTTGGAGGGTTGTTATATTTGCTATAAAATAATACTAATGACATGTTAGTTGGCTGCAGAGACGAGTTAGTTATTTTCTTGAACGACTCACACATGGGTGGTATGGCCTTATAGATAGATGTAAAATTATGGGAGGGGTGGGAGAGTGTACTTGATTCAAATTGCTAATAGTCCTTTGGTTACTTCGACTCGAAATGTGTTCATATATGTTCGCGTTGAGGATCATGATGTCATGGGGGAAGACCCCATATTTTGTTGGTCATCACAATTTTATTGCGGGTCATGCATCAAGGTGGATTCCTTGATCAATATCACCATTAGTCACACTATAGAGCATGTCTCAAGAGAGGGTAATAGTCTTTATCATCACACCTAGTTCTTCCTGACGTAATCATAGATGCTTAAAGGATAAACAATGGGAAACCCATGGAATGTTTAGTCGATGTTATTGAATGGCACAACTGACTTGGAACCCTTGACATTAATAAGAAACAAATTAACATGACACTGTTGGAACTTGGAATGGAAGTTCTCTCGATGCAGAGGGAAGGAATGCCAACAACAATATAATCCACTAATGGAAGCACCATCACACAAAGACATTATGTTTAAGGATTTGTGGGAAAATCGTATAATGATTATCATAATAGCTTCCAACTAGTCATGTTGTACTAAAGATGATATTTGTTTGTAAGGTTCTTTTGAACAATGTTCAAGGGATGCACTCTGTTAAAAGCATTGATAGGTGAACAACCTCATAATAATTGAATACAATTAAATGTTTTTTGGTTTTCACCCTATGTGGAATTCTAGGTATATCGATGTTCAATGGCGAGGTTCTCTATTGTTCTATTCTAGTGATGTTATTTCATTGCATGATACATCCTCTACATTATCAAGTATATGATTAATTATCCTAATTAAAAAAAGCATGGAAGTGATACTAGGTTCCATCAATAATTT
Source organism: Pinus taeda (assembly GCA_000404065.3). Lineage (NCBI taxonomy): Eukaryota > Viridiplantae > Streptophyta > Pinopsida > Pinales > Pinaceae > Pinus > Pinus taeda. The sequence continues at coordinate 82,251 of APFE031023376.1, read as the reverse complement.
TATGTTAATATGCTTTAATAGTGGTTGTTAATCGTACATAACTTACTATGCTTTTATTAAAGCTAGTCTATGTAATGATGAATATAACGCTCAATTAAAGAGTATAGAAAACCATTAAAAAATTACATATTGGTAACTTTTGTATTAATTTTCTAATCCTATGTGTTTTTATGTACGGTTTCTTGAAATGTTATAGATATTAATATAAGATGTAGTTTTTAGTTATTACAATATAATTCTTAAAAAAATCTAATTATCTCTGTGTCTAAAAAATTACATGGTCATTTTTATTACCCTCAATTCATTAGAAGAAAATAAATATATCTGAATAATAAAATGTGTATTTATTTTACTTATGCCATCTAAAATACAAATAAGTTTTCATCACCTTAATATTATATGAAAGTAAGCTGAAAAAAGAATAGACTTCAAATATAATTTACTATAATTGAATGAGTGGATGGAAATTCATTCTCCGTGAGAATTATTGTTAGTACAACTTGGAGAAATGGAAAGTAATATTATTAGAAAGAAAACGTCTAAAAAGTCAGCTAAATTTTAAAGATGTTAGGTTAAGTATGTAAATAATATTTTAAGATTTTGTTTAAGTGAAATAAATATATTGAAATGGGGATAAAATTATTTAATTAAAAAATAATAAACTAATTTTCATGTGTAGTTAATTAAATAATTAATTAATTAATTTATTGAATTGAAATAATTATAATATTATATGGAGAATATAAATATAATATAAATTAATTAGTATATTTAAAATATTAATGTAACAATAAATTAACTGAGTTTACTTTTATTGATAATAGATAATATTAATAAAATGAGTCTAACTATATAAATTAAATGGTTAGTAAATGTTTATAGGAATCAATTCATTATAAATATGAAGACACTTATTTTTATGATAGATTTCATATATCAGCATTAAGTAATCATAACAGTTTTACAAAATTCTAAACTATTTTAAATTATTATTAATATTATTTTTGTTTTGTAAATAAAAACACATAGATTTCTATTAGAAAATATAAAGTTTACATCAATGATTAAATTTGAGAAATTATCTAGATGAAGTCAGTACTAGTAGAGATATCCCATATTAGGAAAAAAAGAACCTCATGAAAGTCTATACAAACACTAAGGAACAATGTTAGATCTAAGACTTTTGTGATCCATAATGTAGATAGATGTCTTTTAGATTAATCCTAATTATGTGATTAACCCGAAAGAAATCCATCTACATTAAGGAATAAATCATTGGGCTACACGATGAGATGAGAGCATACCACAAAACTTCCTTCAACTCCCAAAAGTTCAATAACATAAGATCACCAACAGAGAATAAGCGCATGGGAGAAGATAGAGACTAGAAATGATATATAAGCATTAAATCAGGGATGAACTATTTGAAAACAAATTGCAAGAACGACACCACTACAAAGAAACTATTCCAACACAAGATAGATATGCATAGGTCTATAGTCATAATACACAAGAACTATCTCCAAACAATCACACCTAGAATTACAATAAAAATTTCATGATAGTCCTAGTAAACATAAAACTCTGGAACATATAGGTGCCAAAACAAGGCTAGAAGCCATAAAATGTTGTGGATAGGAATCTGAAAAACCATGGTTAATAGATACTAGAGCAAGAGTATTTCCACTATGAGTAAGAGGGTCCATGAGATCTCCTGAATGAGAATAAAAAATCAGAATAGATTCCACATTTTCCAAGTGGGAGTCCAGATTGTTGATACTAAAGAGAATGTTTCAAACCATACGTTTAATGACCGCTATAGAGTAAAATGCATTATGTCTCAACCTACTTTTCCATGAACATAAGTCACAGAAAATTTCAAGTCTATTGCATGAGAGTAAGAAAACCAAGGAAATGTAGTCTTTATCACCGACAGTTAGCCAAGTTGGGAAATTATTTTACTGGAACACGTGCAAGTTCAAATTTTAAATTATGTGGGTGATCACCACTTTCCAATTCTTCAAGGAAGGTAATTTCATGACAGATTCCAACCAAATGACATCAAAAGAAAAACCCATTGAGTGATAGGATAAGGGTCTGACTAGATGACATGAATTCCAGACAACAAAATAACCACCAAATTTAGTAGGCATGCATTCGCATGGTGCCATGAATGCTTGTGAGGCCAGGAAGCAAGAGAAACCAGAACAAGAGTGATGCAATCTCTCACCTGCTTACAGCCACAGTATGGATATTAAATGCATAATCACATTTGCCCCAAGAATGTTAACTTACTATCGAGTCAAAATGTTCAACCATCAATGGTTTAGGCCCTCTTTATTAAACTCTATGGAATCATTCATTACAATAACCCAGTCTTTCCTAAACCACCTTTCTATCGAACTTAATCACCCCTCATAACCTTGTTTAATTCTTATTCCCACATATAATCTAACCCCCACTTTAATCTTTCTTAATCTTGGACTTACAACATAATCCTTCATATAGGTGCTTTTATTGTTATAAGCTATTTATACTGGAAATACCCATAAATCATGCATAATCATACCTTTTGTGCTTAAAATATGGCCTTTTCACACTTAATGAGGATTACCTTTATCACTATCGTGATTTTCCATCTCCACGATCACATTAACACACGACCCCATCTCCTCCGATATGTGACTAACATAACGGACTTCAATTCATATAATTCAAACTCAATAACCTTATCGGGTCTTCCATATCTCTTATTGCATCTCTTTTTGGTTGATACGACACCCCTAAACGTTTGTGATGTGATCACTTCGTTGATCACAGCAGAGACTGCTTGTTGCAATTCTTCATGGCCAAGGGTTATTCCTTCTCTATGATATGATTAAGAATCCACCCATGATCCTCTTCTACCATTTCTTAAGTTAATCGCCACCCCACGATATGACGATTGATATCCTTTCCCGATTAATCAAACTTGCACAATATTCCTGCACTATCGATCTTCACTAAGCGAATCCGACAGTCCATGACGAATTTCAAGTGAGTCACAAGCATGGAGAATACACTCCCAAAAATGTTGTTTTCTCTCTCCACCCTGGTGCTGCCTGTCAATCAATGAGTGGAATCAGGTGACTACCCTTTACCACTTCCCATTTTTCTCCACCTGATAACCAACTCATAATTTTAAATCTATCTTCCTTCATTGACTAATGTTTGAGATTATTAGCGCCCAATGACCGTAGGTATTCTACCATCGACGACTGCGATAGTTCCTCCAGATTCCTCCATCATTGTTCCTCTAGGCTTCTTTTTGATCCTTGAATCAGTTCAATAGCTCATTAAAATCCTCTGTCCCATTCTTCCTTACTCTATGTATTTGCTCTCCTCTTTGCGTTCGCCGAATTCGCCTGCACATATGTATTATAGAATTCTTATTCAATATAATTCAACACTAGAAACACAGTTATACAGGTTTGGAATTAATCTCTATATTTATAAATATAAACAACGATTAAAGAATGAGATTTGTTGTCTCTCTCCGGCTTGATTCTTCTGATTTGTGGCATCATTTCACACTCTTCCCATAGACTTACAACCACACTTTAGCTATCTATCCAGCCTATCTAAAACATATAACCTCTTTCTTTGCCTTTTAGGCTTACATTTATACAAGGGGATTCTAAAACCAATTCCTGGTTTAGATCCATAGACTCCTCAACAAAATCCTTAAATCTCTTCCTCATCCCTAAGGTTCATCTCTAATCCATAAAATAATGAACTAACTCCTAATCTTAGTTTTATAATTAATTCTCAACTCCTGTCATCTCTCAATTATCCTAAATCCCTCACATTCTCTTACATTCAAGAACCTTTACAAATATGCCTCACTATATTTAATTAAATCCTATACTCATTCAAATCACTCAAAAGCCTAAATAATTGCATTAGTTCACACTTAGGAGACCAACTCCCTTAAAAAAAAAATACCCATATGCCTACTAAAATACAATGGCATTATTGGGCTGAATGCTCTTGCATTAGACTCCCAAAGTAAAAAAAATTCATAATCTTCTGATCATGTGTCTTCATAAGTTGATAGAAAACTTCCAGGGTCGCAACCTTTAGTCTATAGTATCCCAAATTCCTTGCACCTTTGTTGCGACTATATGCCTGTTGTGTTCTATTTCATCTTCCTCTGCTTGTCAATTAGATTCAAGTTCTAATTTATCATCCTTCCTGTTGCTATCAATTTCCTCCACATGGATTGTTTCATCATCAACTGCCCTAATTCTTCAATCTCTAACTCCAGTTCATCCTTGGGCTCATCCATATTCTGCCTCTTACTTCTTCTTCTTTCTCTTTTCTTTAGGTTTTTGCTGCCGTCCACTAACTCTTCAAATTGATGTTGGTTACTTTCACTTTGCATTTGTTGGTTGACTTTTTCTTCTACTTTTTCTCTTGCTACCATTGTAGACATTGCTCTTGCTCTTGCTCCAACTATTGTTGCCTCCCTTTCGTCCTTACCCTTTTTCATGATTATTATCTCTGCACTGAATCATGACTTTCTAGCATTCTCTCCAGCAATTGAGCATCTTTTTTCCATGGATTAAATTCTTCCACATAATCTTATTCTTTCACTTTTATTTGGCTGCTCATATGTGCCAAATTTCCTCCAACATCTGCAACTAAACCTACACTCATTAAACAATTGTTAAAATAAAAAACGTAAGGCTTTTGTGCCTTTTCCACCTTGGAAACAATTTGGTTTGTTGCTCCATTTTCTCCTCCTCTATTAGCACATCAATATGCTGATTTGAATTCTCAAAAGAATTCATGAGATTGTCAGCTAGTATTTCCTCCACATCATCTATTCTTATGATGTCTTTCTATCCTTGTTCACTCTAGTGAACTTCTTCATTCTCATTGAATTATGATTGTACAACCTGAACACTTACTTTTTTGGTTTTCTAGCTTTTCCTCCAAAAGACTTAACTCGTGCCACAAATTTGTCATCTTGCTTGGAATTTCTCGCAAAAGTTCTACACAATCCTCACTATCTTCTTCTTTGTCACAATCATAACTTATTGACACTATTTCTTCATTCTTGATTAGAATAAAATCACGATCCTCTATCTCTTTGATAGTTTTAGATGTTTGTCCATCACTTTCCCTTTGATCATTTAAGAAAATAAACTCCTCGTTATCCTTCCCAACAACAAATTCCTTATCATAAGGCATAACTAACTCATTACTACAGAAGATATTTCCTCCACTAAGAATGGAATTTATGAACTCTTTCTACTGTAATAACTGAATTTGATCTTCATTTGGAAGACAATCATCATCATACTTTACTTGGCAATTTTAAGCTTCATTCAAGACAATTCCATAAAATGGTTTGTCTTCTACAATACTTGCATTCACGTACACCTTGTCAGTTGTAAAACCATAATACCTCATGACTTCATTTGATGATTCAATCACCAATTCCTCCAGCTATTCCAAGTCCTTTACATGAATTATAAGTATTTCGACGGTCTTCTCCTCAATCTCATCAAGTCCTTTACTTGGATGCTTAATATCCTTCTCTACTTCATGTTTTAAAACATAATTTAGATTCTTCTTGTCTTCTTCCCTCTTTATGTCAACATCAACAATTCGTCATCCTTCACATATTTCTCCTACAAACATAAACAAATTGTCAAATTTAAAATCTTGTGATCCTTTGATCTCACTTGAAGTTTTAGTCTTCAAGTCCTCATCTTCATTCGGAACTTCACCCTGCTGTGGTTTACAAATGGACACTTCCATTTCCAACTCAGCTTCTCTCAGTTTTCCCATCAGCCACCTTACCTGCCTTTGTTGTAGCTTTCTCTGCAACTTCTACCACTTCACTGGCTTCTTCTTTAATACCCAACCTTGTCTCTGGTTTTCCTCTAGTATCATCATCAATACATCGAGTTGTTCTTTCATCTCTGCAATTTCTTCGTCAATTTCCCCTTGATTCATCCTCTTGCCATTTTCCTTGGCATTCTCTTTCTTCATATTTCTTCTACGGTGGTCTTCCTCAGAACCTCTGCTATGACTATCAGTAGCCATCTTCTTCTCCATCTCTATGATTTCCTCACTCATTCACTCTGAGATGCACTAAAGCCTCTACAATAGCAAGTCCTCCCCGCTGCCACTTACCTCACCAAGCTCTCCTCCATACTCAGTATTTTGGTAAGAAATTGGTTCTCTATTCTCTGGAACCTCTTTTGAGCACTCCCCTTCACTCCTTCTAGGCTTTAACTCATCTACAACTCTTAAGAACACAACTTTTCTCTTATATTCCAATCACCATGAGATACTTGGTTCTGACCACTTGCTCTTTCACTTAGAAAGTCTTACCATCTTCCTTAATTACTTAGCAATTCTACCCACATCATGTGTGGATTTTCCTTTGTGAATTGCAACAATACCCCTGCAGTAACAAGTCTCCTCCTTGCTACATATGCCTCACTAAGCTTCTCTCCTCTGAGCTTAGTCTTTGAACATCTCTTTGGTTCTTTCCTTGAACCTCTTGCTAACTAACAATCCTACCCAAAACTTCTTTTGCTAGAATTGTTATCTCTAAGACAAATCTACCCACAATCACAACTGTGGAGCTACCTCAAAAAATTCTACCCAACCGTAATTAGAAGTTATTGTCAGTTTCTCTTGATCACTCCTTACTCTTAGGCTATTGCTGCAACTTCTCACCTCCTTATGTTGTCACCTATGTATCAATATAACAACCACATATTCTCCAATATTTAAATCAAATTAAACAAAACATACCACCTCACCTTCAAGATCTCTGCATGATCTTGTTCCACCATTTACTGCCCTTTAAAAGGGTTGTCCTCTATTCCTTGCATCTGTAAGTTCCAATATTTTGTTATACCTTACCTTTGTGTACCTACTCTTTGTCACATTAAAATCTGATCACCCTTGCCTGCATAAACACTTTAACACATAACCTTCTTTTAATTGTTTCACATAGAATTTCTTTGATCTATTTAACACCAATTATTTCAATTACAATTATGTTCTCATACTAAATGATGCAGGTTTTCTCTTGCTTACATCCACAATATGCATATCAAATGCATAATCACATTTTCCCCAGGAATTTTAACTCACTATCGAGTCAAAATCTTCAACCATCATTGGTTTAGGCCCTCTTTATTAAACTCTACATAACCATTCATTACAATAGCCCAGTCTTTACTAAACCACCTTTCTATCAAACTTAATCACCCCTTATAAACCTTTTTAATTCTTATTCCAACATATAATCAAACCCCCACTTTAATCTTTCGTAATATTGGACTTACTACATAATCCTTCATATCAGCTCTTTTATTATTATAAACCATTTATAATGGAAATACCCCTAAAGCATGCATAATCATACCTTTTCCGCTTAAAATACGGTCTTTTCACATTTAACGATGATTACCTCTATCGCTATCACAATTTCCCATCTCCACGGTCACATTAACACACGACTCCATCTCCTCTCATATGTGATTAACATAACAGACTTCAATTCATATAAGCTTCACTCAATAACCTTATCAGGTCTACCATATCCTAAATGTTTGCGATGCAATCACTTCATTCTTTCTCCAAGGGTTATTATTTCTACGAAATACAATTAAGACTCCACCATTGATCATCTTCTACAAATGCTTAAGTTAATCTCTACCCCACGATCTGATGATCAATATCCTTTCCCGATCAGTCAAACTTGCACGATAGTCCTCCACCATCAATCTTCACTTGGTGGATCCGATGGTCCATTATGAATTTTAGGTGAGTCATAAGCATGGAGAATACCCGCTTGAAAAAGTGATTTTCTCTCTCCACCCTTGTGCTACATGTCAACTGATGAGTGAAATCGGGTGACTACCCTTTAATACTGCTTACCATTTTTCTTCACCCGATAACCTGCTCATAATTTTAAATCCACCTTCCTTCATTGACTAACATCTAAGCTTATTAGCACCCAATGACTGTAGGTCTTGCACCATCATAGGCTACGAAGGCTCCTCCAGATTCCTTCATCATTGTTCCTCTAGGCTTCTCTTTGATCCTTTAATCGGTTCAACAACTCATTAAAATCCTCTGTCGCATTCTTCCTTACTCTGTGTATTCACTCTCCTCTTTGCGTTCGTTGAATTCACCTACACATATATATTTTAGAATCTTGATTGACTACAATTCAACACTCGAAAAACACTTATAGAGGTTTGGAATTAATCTTTGTATCTCTAAATATAAACAACAATTACAGAATGAGATTCTTTGTCTCTCTCTGGCCTGATTCTTTTGATTTGTGGCCTTATTTAACAATTTTCCTGTAAGCTTACAACCACATTTTAACTATCTATCTAGCATATCTAAAACATCTAACCTCTTTCTTTTCCTTTTAGGCTTACATTTATACAAACGGATTCTAAAACTAATTCCTGGTTTTGATCCATAGATTCCTCAACGAAATCATAAAATCTCTTGCTCATCCCTAAGGATCCTTTCTAATCCATAAAATCATGAAATAACTCCTAATATGAGTTTTATTAATTCTCCAATCCTCTCATCTCTCAATTATCCTTAAATCCTCATGTTCTCCTACATTCGAGAAAATTTACAAATATGACTCACTATATTCAATTAAATCCTATTCTCATTAAAATCACCCAAAAGCCTAAATAATTACATTAATTCACACTTAGGAGACCAACTCACTTGAAAACACAATACCCCTATGTCTACTAAAATACAATGACATTATTGGGCTAAATTCTCCTGCATCAAAGAGTACTACCTAATAAATTAGACACAAGGATAGCAAGGGAGTCACGGGAATCCAGATACAAAAATAACAATATCATCCTCGAATAACCACTCAACAGGACCAAAGCACAAGCGACAGAGGAATTTTGAACACTTGTAATAGGAAGACTTAAATCAGACACTAGGTAAAAAAGCCAAAGGACAAGGTGGAGGTGTTAGACTTGACCCATGAAGGACTTCTTCTAATATTCTCCCAGTTGAAGCGAAACATTATACATAAGATGTCACAAACCCCAAATGCAATGACATTAACTACCTATAACCACAACATAAAATAGATTAACTAGGTTGTACACTCACAAAACTCCCAACATCACTCCTCCCACATGTTAGATGCCATTGGGGACTATTGTTAATATTATTTCTAAGAATAGATACATTAAGAAAAACCATCATTCTTAATCATAGAGATTCAGTCTCATATCATGAATATTTTTAATATATACATTGTTTTTCACTAAATTCATGGGATACATATTCAATGGCTCAAATAATCCATTACTCATTTCATAATAAAAATATTTTATATAAATTATAAGTTAATTTGAATTTATTCTATTTTTTTTAAATTAAAATGAAAAGTGGGCTTATTTTGTTTGAGATAAATATTAAGATCTATTATTTTTTATTATTACAAATACTTCATAAACATTCTTAAGGTTAAATAGATATTATCCATAATTAAATTAAATTTTTAGAAACTATGTTGTAAATAGACACACACATATCAACTCAATTATTTTTTTAAAATGTTTTTCTTTTGTGAATTATTAATATTATTTATATATAGATTGATAAATAAAGAGAACTAACTTTAAAAAGTTCAAATAAATTAAAATAATATTAGTTTTAAAGGCACATATCAACTTAATTATAAATAATAGAAATGGCATTTTTTTAAGTGCAAAATTTTCATTTATAAAGTAAAATTACATGATTTTGCACTTATTAGAAAAATGAAGCCAACCTTAAGTTATTTTTTCAATAGAAAACTTCCAAAATTGATTACTCTAAGAGAGAAAATTTTTGTTATCCATATCAGATTTGGTATTCCTTAAGAGATGTAGAGATTACCCAATCTCTGAATGACTACTCTCTCTATTTAACTTGTTTCCATGATGTGGTTATTGATATTTTCCTAATGATGAACCACACTTGCTCATTCAAAATGCATCGACAAATGAATTTTGATGTGATTATCGCCAAAAATTGTCTCAAAAACTTGATATGGATCACATAAGCCTTAATTCAATAATTACATCCCTGCAAGGAAGGGCCACTACAACTAAGGTTTATCATTTTGAACGGGCACACTTTGAGGTTTCTAAGATCAAGTCAGATATGGCATTCCTTAAGAGATGTAGAGAGTTCTCAGTATTTGAATGATTGGTCTCTCTATTTAACTTGTTGCCATGATCTGGTTTTTCATCTTGTCTCAACGATGAACCACACTTCCTGGTTCAAAACGTGTCCAAAAATAATTTTTTATGTGATTATCAATGAAAATGTCTCAAAACCTTGATATGGATCACACAAGCCTTAATTCAGTAATTACATCCCTGCACGAAGGGCCACTGTGACTATGGTTCATCATTTTGATAGGAATGCTTGGAGGTTTCTAAGTTGAATTTAGATTTGGCATTCCTTAAGAGATGCAAAGATTACTCAGTCTTTGAATGACTGATCTCTCTATTTAACTTGTTGCCATGATCTGGTTCTTTACCTTGCCTTAATGAAGAACCACACTTTCTGGTTTGAAACACATTGACAAATGAATTTCGATGTGATTATCGCCAAAAAACTTCTTAAAATCTTGACATGGATCACAGAAGCCTTAATTCAATAATTACATCCCTACATGCGAGGGCCACTATGACTAAGGTTCATCATTTTGAACAAGCATACTTGCAGGTTTCTAAGTTGAAGTTAGACCTGGCATTCCTTAAGAGATGTAGATATTAGTTAGTCTTTGAATGACCTGTCTCTCTATTAAACTTGTTGCCATGATCTGGTTCTTCATCTTGTCCTGACAAAGAGCCACACTTGCTAGTTCAAAATGCGTCAACAAATGAATTTTGATGTGATGATAGTTGAGAAATGTTTCAAAAAAATGATATGGATCATAGAAGCCTTAATTCAATAATTCCATCCCTCCACGTAAGGGCCAGTATGACTAAGGTTCATTATTTTGAACGAGAACACTTGTAGTTTTGTAAGTTGAAGTTAGATGTGACATTCCTTAAGAGATGGAGAGATTACTCAGTCTTTGTAAGACCAATATCTCTATTTAACCAATTTCCATGATCTGGTTCTTCATCTTGTCTTGATGATGAACCACACTTGTTGGTTCGAAATGTGTTGACAAATGCATTTTGATGTGATTATCATTGAAAACATCTTAAAAACATGATATGGATCATAGAAGCCTTAATTCAATAATTACATCCCTGCATGGAAGGGCCACTGTGACTATGATTTACCATTTGGAATAAGCACGCTTGGAGGGTTCTAAGTTGAGGTTAGATCTGACATTCCTTAAGAGATGTAGAGATTACTCAGTCTTTGAATGATTGGTCTCTCTATTTAACTTGTTGCCATGATCTACTTCTTGATCTTGTCTTGATGATGAACCACACTTGCTGGTTCAAAATACGTTAACAAATGAATCCTAATGTGATTATCATCGAAAAATGTCTCAAAAACTTGATATGGATCACATAAACCTTAATTCAATAATTACATTCCTGCACGGAAGGGCCACTGCGACTAAGGTTCATCATTTTGAATGCACACGCTTGGAGGTTTCTAAGTTGAGGTTACATCTAGCATTCCTTAAGAGATGTAGAGATTACTCAGTCTTTGAATGAATGGTCTCTCTATTTAACTTGTTTCCATGATCTGCTTTTTCATCTTATCATGATGACGAACCACACCTGCTGGTTCGAAACATGTTGAAAAATGAATTTTGATGTGATTGTCACTGAAAATGTATCAAAATCTTGATATGGATCACAAAAGCCTTAATTCAATAATTACATCCCTACAAGGAAAGGCCACTACAACTAATTTTCATCATTTTGAATGGGCATGCTTGTAGGTTTCTAAATTGAAGTTAGATCTGTCATTCCTTAAGAGATGTAGAGATTACTCGGTCTTTGAATGGCCGATCTCTTTATTTAACTTGTTGCCATGATCTGGTTCTTCATATTGTCCTGATGATCAACCACACATGTTGGTTCAAAGCATGTTGACAAATGAATTTTGATGTGATTATTACCGAAAAACATCTCAAAAACGTAATATGGATCACAAAAGCCTTGATTCAATAATTACATCCCTGCACTGAAGGGCCATTGTGACTAAGGTTCATCATTTTGAATGGGAACACTTACAAGTTTCTAAGTTGAAGTCAGATCTAACATTCATTAAGAGATGTAGAGATTACTCAGTTTTTGAATAACTGGTCTGTCTATTTAACTTCTTGCCATGAACTGGTTCTTCATCTTGTGCTGACGATGAACCACACTTGTTGATTCTAAATGCATTGAAAAATGAGTTTTCATTTTATTATAGCTCAAATACGTCTCAAAAACTTGATATGGATCAGAGAAGCCTTAATTCAGTAATTAAATCCATGCGTGAAAGGTCCACGATGATTAAGGTTCATAATTTTGAATGGGCACACTTGTAGGTTTCTAAGTTAGAGTTAGATCTGACATTACTTAAGAGATGTAGAGATTAGTCAGTCTTTGAATGACTAGTCTCTCTATTTAACTTGTTTCTATGATACGGTTCTTCATCTTATACTAACGATGAACCCCACTTGTTGGTTTGAAACACGTCGACAAATGAATTTTGATGTGATTATCGCCAAAAAATGTCTCAAAAACTTGATATGGATCATAGAAGCCTTAATTCAATAATTGCATCCCTGCGCACAAGGGTCACTATGAGTAAGGTTCATCATTTTCAATGGGCACACTTGCAGGATTCTAGGTTGAAGTCAAACCTCACATTCCTTAAGAGATGTAGAGATTACTCAGTCTTTGAATGAATGGTCTCTCTATTTAACCTTTTTCCATGATCTAGTTCTTCATCTTGTCCTAACAATGAACCACACTTGTTGGTTCGAAATACATGGAAAAATGAACTTTGATGTGATTATCACTGAATAACATCTCAAAATATTGATATGGATCACAAAAGCCTTAATTCAATAATAATTGAAATTATTTTCAGAAAGTTAGTGGTGATTTAGAATGATTTCTAATGGTTCTTATTGACTTTCTTGTAGGAAGATGGTAGAAAGTAGGTTCAAGGAAAGAAAGGAAGGGAAAAGAAAATAAGTAATTGTTATATTACTTAATCTTCTTTTATGTATTTTTTATTTTTATGATTATTTTCTCTATTCTGAGTCTTAAAGTAAGGACATTCTAAATGTTATTAACCATAATAAAATTTAATTTATTCTATTTTTCAAATATTAAATGAAGCTATGAATTTCTTTCCATAATAATAATAAAATAATCATTTAAATAATGTTAATTATATCAACTTTTTTTTAAATTAATTAATTAATTTATTTATTTTCAAATAATAATAAATTTTAGTAAAACATTTATTAAATCCTAAAAATAACACTTATCCATCTAGTAATTTAAATTATATTGTAATTTTGTCCATTTTTTAATTAACTAAACTCAATTCATAACTCAACTTATATATCGAGGTAATAACACCAACACCAAGTAACAAAGCCAAATGACGAGGTGGAGAACTTAGCCTTGACCCTAGCATCCTTCCTCGAACATTCTCCCAACTAAATCCAAACATTATACTTGAATGACACACAGTGCATAGACAACAATATTAGCTATCAACAACCAATATTTAAAATCCATTAACTAGGTGATACACTAACACAACTCTAAAAGTAACTTTTCCCACATGTTCACCCACTTAATATTAATTATATATAGAAATTCATTTAAATCGACATAAAACAACATTCTTAATCATAGAAATTCACCGTAAGCTTATCATGAATATCATTAACCTATTAATATGCTTTGATGGAATATTATGAAATAATATTTCATAGCTCAAATAAACCATAACTCATTTCATAATAAAACTACTTTATGGAAATTTTAAATTAATTAGAATTTATAGTATTTTTTTAAAATTGAAATGATTTTTTTTTTATTTTTTATTTTTTATAAATATAAAACACATTTTATTATTTATTATCACAATTATTTTTTTAAAAGTTAAATACTTATTAATCATAATTAACTTAAATTTTAGAAACTATGTTGTAAGCAAAACAACGCATATCAAATTAATTATTAAAAAATTATTTTCTTTGTGAATTTATTAATTTTACTTTTATATAGATAGAAAAATCAAGAAATAAAGCTTTAAATTAAAATAAAATAAATGAATTTTAGATAAACTATCAAAATTAATTAAAAAAAAATTAATTAAAAAAATAGATATTTTTTGTAACTCCAAAATTTTCATTTAGATATTTTTTGTAACTCCAAAATTTTCATTTATAAAGTAAAATTACATTGTCATCCATTAACTAGCAAAATTATGTCAATATTACCCTTTTGAGCATTGATGTCCAATATAAAGCTTCCAAAAATTATTATTCTAAGAGAGGACAATTTTTTTATCTAAAAATGGAAAGGGATGCAATACTACAAATCCATCAAGATAAAGATGCAACCGATCACCATATAGAGTGAGAGATAAGGGGAGGTGGAATCTACAAGTTGTAATGAAAATGTTTTTCCATATGCCTAAAGCAATCATCTGGATGATTCAATATTTCCTATAAGTGCCATTAATTTCATTGGTTATGAGCTAGATTATCTTTCCCATGTCATTCATTTCAATTGAGGTCCTTCATGGTGGAAATGAGTGAATTTTGGGAATCATAGCTTGCATTTACGAGTTTCATCGTTAAAACAATGCATTGTAATAGTTTAACTCAATAAATTAGAATTACATATAGAATGTTTATTCTTTTGTACCAACCTCTTTGAGTAGTTATTCTCCTCTCACATACTTTGTGGAATTGGTGATTGCTCAGTTGGAAGTTCTACTAGAGTCGAAGTATCCAGAAGAGGTCAACTGGACTGACTTCTTTCCCTAATTCCCCTACATATCTATCCAAACTATCATGATATCTAGATACTCTCAATAACATAATGACAACTAAGACTATGGAATTTATTAGAGTGCGCCAACGAGAAGGTTTTCTACATCCTGAAAATTTATCATAGATCTCAGTCCCAAAAAATTAATGAGTGATGTAAACCGCCAATCCACCATAACAACCAAAACTAGAGAGAAAACCAAGAATAATAACAACCAGGGAGGGGATACTAAGAAAAATAAAATTTAGGGACTAGAAAAAAAAAGATTTTGGTTATTACCTTGGCTTGAGAGGAAAAAACAAACCCCAAAAATAGGATGAATTAAACCAACTTAACCACAAAGAAAAACACCCAAAGTAGAATATAAGATGCATGGAATTAACTAGTGTTGCAACCTCTTAATCCTCGAGTGACTAGAATAAGACATAAAAACCATCTCATTCTCAACCATATAATAGACCTTTACAAAATATACAAAGAGTAGGAGAGGTCAAGGGCTGGGCATAGGTCCCGACTCTATGCCCTACGCTTCAACTACAAAGTAACCCCCAAAATAAATCACATTAAGTTCAAAATATCACAAATAATAATACTCAAATAATAACACCAAAAGGGCATTTCTAGATAGATGAATTAGCAAAAGACAATAACAAATATTAAGAGAAATGAAAACCGTGTATCCCACCTTACCTCCTTGACAACTGAATTTGAATGGAATAGCTTTGCTACAATCCCACCACAATTTGGAGAAGCTTATGGCATTTTCCCTCTATGCTCATCATCTCCTCAAATGTAGGGAGTTGATGAGGACGAGGCCCCTGAGTTTATCAGTAATCACTCACTATCTATTAATTCATACAAAGAACAAATAATGTGGTAGGTAATTTCCATCCCAAAGATTTAATAGTAGGCTTATAGGGCATCCATGTGGCTGGCCTGACTACATATCATAACATCGTACCACCAACACTAATCAACAATAAAATTGAAAATTCGTGAAACATTATATGAGCTTCTCAATAAATAAAAGAATGAGTGCCACACATTTTATGGGTAGGGGAAACATGCCACACCACCACTCCTCCCGCCCTTCATGGAAAATGGGATTCATTAAGGTGGATGATAACAAAAAGGAAAAATCAAATTAAAAAATAAATGAAATTCGTATACATACGACTCATTTTCTTTGGAGGTTATCTCAACATATTGGAAGAGATTTGTCACTTCCTATTACGAAATATTATCTAAACATTTTTACTCCATGAAATTACATAAAAATAAAATACAACAATAAAACAAATATTATATATATATATATATATATATATATATATATATATATATATAAATTAAATTAGATTAAAAAAATCAATTGCATGTTAGTTTAAAACTATAGATCAAATTGCATATAGAACTCTTATATATAATATAATTTATCATAAATTATAATTATGAGTAATAATAATATAAAATAAATTCCATGTTTCAAATTTCCCTTTCCACGGCAACATTCTTCCGTAGGCAGAAGTGAATATAGAGGATTTGAACCACAAACCTCCTCACATATTTCACATTATTTTCATGCAGATCGCCAATTTTAATGACATAAAAAAAAGAAAAGAAACATGTTAACAAAAATATTAAGTATTTTTGCTTTAAATTATAACATGTTATATTCGTTCTGGAAAATAAGTTACAAAGCTATCATATTCAGGTTCAAAGCTACTAAACATGACAAACAAAACCATACAATCCTAAAATCAACAAATAAAGAGATAAACTAATAAGAATTCTCATCAATATATCAAGACATAATAAGCCATTTTCCAACCATTTGATACAACACTAACATGGAAACATGATAATTCTTACCAAGTTTCTTCAAGCTAAGAATCAAAAGCATCTCATGTATACCATTAACCTCTAGTGCTCTCCAGAAACCACTTAGCAAAAAAATATCATGGAAAGGCCAATACAAATCACCTTGTTTGGGAAAACTCGAAAGCCATAAGTTTTATCACCAAAACGATGATTGATGTGATGAAGGAAAGTGAAACTCACAATGACAATTAATAACATAAGTAGTCCATATACCCCATGTGCCAATAGAAACTCACTCCCTAAGACATGACCATAGCAATATTTTCATGGGGTAGAATTGAGGCCAACCCATAACCCATAATAATAAACTGAAGTGTAGTAATGATGTAAATGTACCAAACAATTTCGCATCAAGAAAACCAACAAGCATTCCATACCCCATCCCCATTTGGGATTCGTAGGACATACATGATACTGCAAAGCTTTCTTGCACCAGACCTACAAAAGAGCCAGAGAGACCATAATACCACCTCTCTATGAATAAGCCCATATTTGGACAAGTAAGAAACCATCTACACAATTTTGTAATCAAAAAATTGAAAACAAGGACGAAACAAGTTTTTCCATTTTAGTGTGGCTCGAATACAAAAAAAAAAAACTTTCTACTAAGTCTAAGAGCCAAACATGTTGATATCACCATGAAGAGATCATACATGGAGAATGATATTTGAGATAGTAAAAAAAATCTTTAGACCAATTATTACTAGTTCTGATGAGAGAAAATTAATAGTTATATCAAAGGCAGTATCAACCCACGAGTTAATGGGATCACCAGGAGGATCAATGTCACTAGAGGTTGAATATGACACTAGGAATATTTTCATCTAGGCCAATCAAGGAACCACATTACCTAAATAAAACCTTTGGTTCTGGAGCATGTGTTTGATGTCCTCTAGTGAATAATACACCTTATTGTTCTCAACTTTCTTATCTTTGAAGATTAAACACAACAGTGTATCCATTTGTTGTTGTAAAGCCAGAGGGATCAAGAAATGAATCCTCCTTTTCGCTAAATCTACAAGGATCTAGAACCCATTTCATATCTTCTGCTACAACATTTGAATATGAGTGATATGATCGTTCCCTTGCTTCTTTACATTCCAATAATAGGATTTCATTTCTCGCCTCTAGAGGAATAACATCAAGGATAATCTGAAGTAAATCATATGCAAAAGGATGAGTTTTTTTGTACCTAAACTATCGATACCAGCCCTTATGCTTATCATTCTCTAATGAGTAAGCATGAGTACAATGGAGAAGGAACAATGGGGACCACCACTGAGGGAACATCTAATTATAGGAAAGAAAATAAGATATAAAGAATTGAAACCCTCACTTAAAGACTACCAAAACATCACCTAATTGCCACACTAAAACCGGATTCCAAAAGCAATCTCTATTCACTACATCAAAAAATCATAACACACCAAATTCCCAACAGCAACTTGAAATAAAGGACAAGAACAAATCCAAAGCCTAAATCAGTAACTAATGCCACCAGCAAAGCGAACCTCAAAATAATTAAAGAGACTTCCCCATGAAGTGATTACGGAAACCCAATTTCACAAACTCAAATTATTGTTGATATATAAAACATATGAACCAGATAAAACCCTTTAATTATGACACAACTGTATTGACAAACCAATAATCCTACCAATGATATGTAAATATTGCAGGGCAAGAACGACTTACATAAATCAATACCTTAATAGAGACATTTGACACCTCTAAAATTTCTAGCAAATAACTAGACACGAGCGCGTATAAAAATCCCAATCTTTTCATGTACGAAGCAAGAAAGAAAACGTTGCAACCCTACATGAAACAAGATGAAGTCAAGGAAAGATCCTTATCTCCACTCCCATGCTGCACATACCTTTGTCACCCCAATGACATAACTATACATTTAAAACGATGAGATACCCGGTTTAAAATCCGACACCCATTAACCATTTTCTGCCATCCCTCGTCTAAGATAAGACACAAGTGATTATGAAAAATTTCCAATAGAGCTCTAATTCCTCCTGCGTTATCATCCCATATAAAACTGAAAATAATAAAAACATATTCATTTTCATGCGCAAACTTTTATCTTAAGTTTAAGAAATATTAATGTTATATTTTGTGATAGTGATAAAAATTTAAAGTATAAAAATAATAAACATTTACTCATCGAACTTATTTTTTAAATCTAGATAATTATAAAATTAATATTCACTATTATTATTATTTAATAATATTTAATGTTTCATATTATAAAGTATGATTTTTCCAAAGAAATAATTTCTAATGTTTAATTTATCATATCACAAATTTGTAAGCCAGTTTATCTATATAAATATAATATATAATTTTTTAAATATCATTTTTGGATTCGACTGCATTAAGTAAGTCATTCACGTATCACCATTTCCATGAGAGATAGTCGTAGCTGACTAATTTCTCATGATTTTTGAATAGTTCACTTAGCACTCATTGCATCGGGTGATTCTCACAAGGGTGAAGAAGTAGGATTGAAATTAGTGAAATGAATCACATAACGTCAATCATCATTTCTGCGGTTTGCACTCAGTAACCAGGACTTCCCAAGAGGTCACCCATCCCAGATCGCCTATGGCTCAAGTGTGTTTAACTGTGGAGTTTTAACCACAATCAAGCCCACTTAGCTTGCTACCCCATTTACAAAACCTTAGAAAGTATTGTGCCTCATGAACCATTCAAGTAGAGATCCCTTCACTATTTTTGAATTTAAGTATTAGGGGATTTACGTAGTGCATTGTATTAGATATCATTTTGGGATTCAACTCTATTAAGTAAGTCATTCACGTATGACAATTTCCGTGAGAGGTAGTCATAACTAACTAATTTCTCATGATTTTTGAATAGTTCACTTAGCACTCATTGCATCAGATGATGCTCACAGGGGTGAAGAAGTGGGATTGAAACTAGTGAAATGAATCGCATAGCGTCAATCATCACTTCCGAGGCTTGCACCCAGTAACCATCACTTCCCGAGAGGTCACCCATCCCAAATTGCCTCTTGCTCAAGCACGCTTAACTGTGGAGTTTTCCCCACAATCAAGCCCACTTAGCTTGCTACCCCATTTGCAAAACCTTAGCAAGTATTGTGCCTCATGAACCATTCATGTAGTGATCACTTCACTCTTTTTGAATTTAAGTATTAGGGGGTTTACACAGTGCATTATATTAGATACCATTTTGGGATTCAACTGCGTTAAGTAAGCCATTCATGTATGACCATATCGATGAGGGGTAGTCATAACTGACTGATTTCTTATGATTTTTGAATAGTTCACTTAACACTCATTGCATTGGATAATGCTCACAGGGGTGAAGAAATGGGATTGAAACTAGTGACATGAATCACATATTGTTAATCATCACTTCTAAGGCTTGCACCTGGTAACTAGGACTTTCCAGGAGGTCACCCATTCTAGATCTCCTCTGGCTCAAGCACACTTAACTGCAGGGAAAATTTTAAGAATCCCCCCCTAAATTTACATGTATAATAAATGGGCGAATCTCCATGGTATAAAGGAAAACTGGAAGGCGATTTTATCAATAATATGATATGTATATATATATTGTTTGGCGAATCTCTCACAAGGCATGGCGAATATTTTACTCAATTATAAAATCTTGCGTTTATTGAATACACAAATGAAATCATTGCATTTCTTTAAAATATCTGTTGAAATCAAAATTACCGAAATTAAATATGGATAATCTAGTGGGTGTAAGATAAAATTCACTCGTGCCATTCACAGAAAGCATGAGGAAAAACCTAATACTATATATAAAACCAAGAAAAATTCAAATACATCACTTCTATGGACCTCATAACCACCCTGCCAATACACAAGTATGTTCCTATTTGCAATTAGAAAAATTACTGAAATTACAATCTGTTTACTCCACTTCTAGGGACCTCGTAACCACCTTGCCAATACAGAAGTATGTTCTGTTTGCAATTAGAAAAATTACCCAAATTAAATTCTGTTTACTCCAGCATATGTTGGAAAGTTATAGAAGGATGACTAGTGCAATCAATCCATTCCTTTTAGCCCTGGATTTGTTTCAGTTTAAAACAGAAGTATACAAATATACTTGTCCAATGTCTATGCTTTAACCATTCACCTTAAGATGTTTTTACAATATAATTTCCTAAGTCTATTTAATATCTTCATTATCATAAAAACCAACCTATATCCATCTTAACTCCACATCTACCACTCTTAGGGGGATGAAATCTATTTATCCCTCTGAGCACTTGGTAGACCCAAAATTAAGATGGATCTAAAATAGAATTTCCCCTTTAAATAGTCTATGCTCACATGAATACCATGGGTCAATACCATGGGTTATCATAAACGTGGAGCTTAAAAATTACTATTAGTAATTTATAAAAATTAATAGTTGAATTTTATTTTATTTTTATTTTAACCAAGCTAAAATGTTTAACATACATTAAATTACAACATCCATTTTTACTCTTGATCGGATCAAATATTTTTTCACTCTATGCTAGTTTGCATATCACGATATTTGATACCTCTCGGGGTTAGTAGATCCAGAGTAAAGATGGATCTATTCTGGTTTAATTCCCCCATTTAAATAGGCTACATTCCAAGTGAATACCATGGGTCAATACCATGTGCCATTTTGGTGAATACCATGGGTCAATACCATGTGCCATTTTTGTTTTTATTAATACTAATGTTAGGGTTAATAATGTTTTTTTGCATGGTATTAATATAAAAAAAATAAAAAAATGTTTTATTTGTTTACCATACCTCTCGTTTATTTATATTTTTATTAATTTATCATACCATTCATAAATACAAGGTGACTTATGGAGTAAATATAAAAAAATGTTTTATTTGTTTACCATACCTCTCGCTTATTTATATTTTTATTAATTTACCATACCTCTTTTACAAATATGGTATTGGGCCCATAGGATTCACCTAAATAAAACCTCTTTCTTGAGCCTTCATAAATAGAACAAGGGTTATGGACTAAATATAAAAAGAGGTTTTATTTATTTACCATGCATCTTTATTTATATTTTTATTTATTTACCATACCTTACAAATATGGCATTTGGCCCATAGGATTCACTTAAATAAAACCTCTTGAGCCTTCATAAATAGAACGAGGGTCATGGACTAAATATAAAAAGAGGTTTTATTTATTTACCATGCGTTTAGTTTATTTATATTTTTATTTATTTACCATACCTTTTGAGCAAGTATAAAAAGACATTTTATTTATTTACCATACCTCCACTTTACTTATATTTTTATTTGTTTACACCCTTGCATGTATATAAGGTGGCTTATGGAGTAAATATAAAAAAATGGTTTATTTATTTACCATACCTCTCATTTATTTATATTTTTATTAATTATGCTTTATTTATTTACCCTACCTCTTATTTATTTATATTTTTATTAATTTACCATACCTCTTTTATAAATATGGTATTTGGGCATTTGGCCTATAGGATTCACTTAAATAAAACCTATTCTTGAAAATGGGCGAATGGAAGGTTGTAACTCCTAATTTCAAGGGCTAAATTTACATTTTTTCCCTCTCCCTTAAAATAAGGTGGCCTATTTGAGGTGATTTGTAAAAATGTACTATGATACAAAATATTCCCCACTAAAAATTTAAAACCCCTTAATTTTGCCAAAGGGCGAACATTCGCCCCTAAAATCACCCCTACTTAACTGTGGAGTTTTCCCCACAATCAAGCCCACTTAGCTTGCTACCCCATTTGCAAAACCTTAGCAAGTATTGTGCCTCATGAACCATTAAGGTAGAGATCCCTTCGCTCTTTTTGAATTGAATTATTAGGGGGTTTACACAGTGCATTATATTAGATTCATTTTAGGATTCAATTGCGTTAAGTCAGTCATTCATGTGTGACCATTTCCATGATAGGTAGTCGTAACTGACTAATTTCTCATGATTTTTGAATAGTTCATTTAGCACTCATTGCATTGGGTGATGCTCATAGGGGTGAAGAAGTGGGATTGAAACTAGCGAAATGAATCACATAGCATCAATCATCACTTCCGAGGCTTGCACCCAATAACCAAGACTCCTCTGGAGGTCACCCATCCCAGATCGCCTCTAGCTCAAGTGCGTTTAACCGTGGAGTTTTCCCCACAATCAAGCCCACGTAGCTTGCTACCCCATTTGCAAAACCTTAGCAAGTATTGTGCCTCACAAACCATTCATGTAGAGATCCCTTCACTCTTTTTGAAATTAAGTATTAGGGGGCTTATGCAGTGCATTATATTAGATATCATTTTCGGATTCAACTACGTTAAATAATTCATTCACGTATGACCATTTCCACGAGAGTTAACCATAACTAACTAATTTCTCATGATTTTTTGAATAGTTCACTTAACACTCATTGCATCGGGTGATGCTTACAGGGGTGAAGAAGCGGGATTGAAACTAGTGAAATGAATCACATAGCGTCAATCATCACTTCGAGGGCTTGCACCCAATAACTAGGACTTCCTTGGAGGTCACCCGTTCCAGTCGCCTCTGCCTCAACTGCGCTTAACTGTGGATTTTTCCCCACAATCAAGCCCACTTAGCTTGCTACCCAATTTGCAAAACCTTAACAAGTATTGTGCCTCATGAACCATTCAAGTAGAGATCCCTTCACTCTTTTTGAATTCAAGTTTTAGGCAGTTTACGTAGTGCATTATATTAGATATCATTTTGGGATACAACTATGTTAAGTAAGTCATTCATGTATGACCATTTCCATGAGAGGTAGTCGTCACTGACTAATTTCTAATGATTTTTGAATAGTTCACTTAGCACTCATTGCATCGAGTGATGATCATAGGGGTGAAGAAGTGGGATTGAAACTAGTGAAATGAATTACATAGTCTCAATCATCACTTCCAAGGCTTGCACTCAGTAACCAGGAGTACTCAAGAGGTCACCCATCCCAGATCGCCTCTGGCTCAAGTGCGCTTAAGTGTGGATTTTTCCCTATAATCAATCTCACTTTGCTTGCTACCCCAGTTTCAAAACCTTAGCAAGTATTTTGCCTCATGAACCCTTCATGTAGAGATCTCTTCACTCTTTTTGAATTTAAGTATTAGGGAGTTTACAGAGTGCATTATATTAGATATCATTTTGGGATTCAATTGTGTTAAGTAAGTCGTTCACATATGACCATTTCCATGAGAGGTAGTTGTAATTGACTAATTTCTCATGATTCTTGAATAGTTCATTTAGCACTTATTGCATCAGGTGATGCTCACACGAGTGAAGAAGTGGGATTGAAACTAGTGAGATGGATCACATAGCGTCAATCATCGCTTTCGGGGCTTGCACTCGATAACCAGGGCTTCCAGGGAGGTCACCCATCCTAGATCACCTCTGGCTCAAGTGTGCTTAACTATGGAGTTTTCCCCACAATCAAGCCCACTTAGCTTGCTACCCCATTTGCAAAACCTGAGCAAGCATTGTGCCTCATGAACCATTCAAGTAGAAATCCCTTCACTCTTTTTGAATTTAAGTATTAGGGGCTTTACGTAGTGCATTATATTAGATATCATTTTGCGATTCAACTGCGTTAAGTAAGTCATTCATGTATGACCATTTCCATGAGAGGTAGTCATAACTAACTGATTTCTCATGATTTTTGAATAGTTCACTTAGCACTCATTGCATCGGGTGATGCTGACAGGGATGAAGAAGTGGGATTGAAACTAGTGAAATGAATCACATAGCATCAATCATCACTTCCCTGGCTTGTACCCAGTAACTAGGACTTCTTGGGAGGTCACCCATTGCAGATCGCCTTTGGCTCAGGTGCACTTAATTGTGGATTTTTCCGCACAATCAAGCCCACTTAACTTGCTACCCCATTTGAAAAACCTTGCAAGTATTGTGCCTCATGAACCATTAAAGTAGAGGTCCCTTCACTCTTTTCAAATTTAAGTATTAGGGGGTTTATGCAATGCGTTACATTAGATATCATTTTGGGATTCAACTGTGTTAAGTTATTCACGTGTGACCATTTCCATGAGAGGTAGTTGTAACTGAATAATTTCTCATAATTTTTGAATAGTTCATTTAGCACTCATTGCATTTGGTGATGCTCACAGGGGTGAAGAAGTAGGATTTGAATTAATGAAATGAATCATATACATGAATGACTTATTTAATACAATTAAATCCCAAAATGATATCCAATATAATGCACTACGGAAACCTCCTAATATATAATTTTCTCCTATCTTTAACGTATATAAATAATAATTATTTTTTCTTAAAAAAATTTCCCGCTTATTTTATCTTATATCTCAAAAAAAAATATAAAACGAATATTGGACAAATAACAAAAATAGATAATATATATAATATAATACAGTTCATTTCATACAATTGTTTCATTTCCTTTCATTGCATTTTCTAATTAATCTATACTTCATTGCATTTCTAATTATTCTATATTCAAAATAACATAGATAGTATTCTTTGTAATTCATTTGGGATGGATCTTTGAACATCATTCTGAAGTTTGAGGCATGAACTTATACAAATTAAGATTAAAACGATAGAAAATGATAAGTTTAATATTTTTCTTTTATTTACTGGAAAAAATTCCATATTATTATATTGAGTTCAAAATTTTATTAATATATATTCCTTAAAATAATTAAAATTAATTTCATGGTTTCAAAAAATAATCACAAAAGCCATTTTTTTGCGTTGAATGATGTTATAATGTTTTTATAGATCATTCTGTACGAAATGATAGAAGGTTTGGTTAAAAAAAGAAAGAAAAGTAAAAAAAAATTAGTTGTTAATTTTTTTCCTAGTTTTTTTTTCAATTTTATATTTTTAAATATTTTTAGTATATACAAAGTGTAATTTTTTTTTAATGTTGAAATGAAATTATGATTTTTTTATTATTTGTTGAATTTAAGCTTATGTGATTCATATTAAGTTTAATGAGAAGATCTTTTGGCGGAAATCATTTTATAGTATTTTTGTTGATGCTTTTAGAAGCAACAATTGTGGTTCATCATTAGTACAAGCTGAAGAACTAGATCATGGCTACAAGTTAGATAGGAGAGCAGATCTTCCAATAGCTATTTTGAGTAGAAAACACCTATTTTGACTCACAAACGACTAAATTTCACTGGCCAACTTGACTGGACCGAGAGAGAAAAAGTTATTAATGTTATGATTATTACCAAAAGTATTGTTATATTTATCACGAACATTTCAATAAAAGTGAAGTTTGTATTCAAAATTTTTAGAAAATTAATAAATTAGTTGTCCAATTATAATTAAAAATATATAAATGGTTAGTAAATCATCAAGGAGGTTAGTTTTTTTTTTGGTACATCAAAATTTCTAATAGGAATACTAATTAAATGTATATGTATATTGTGAAATAATTATAAAACAAAAACAATACATCAATAATATAGTATGGAAAGATATGTAAAAATATACCTTGCTAATTGAATATAAATATATAAATAAATAGCTAATAAGTTATTATGCAAGAGAGTTCATTTATTATTAATATCATAGACATAAATGTAAGAATTAACTCAGAAGACCCTAACCTATTAATAGACCTATCTAAAATAAAAGCATAGTGAATGATCTAATTAAGAATTAATATCATATTCTATATCTATATATATAATATATAATATAGATTAGTGATAATAAATGTATTATTCTGATTCAAACCTTAATCATAGTTTAATATAAAAATTTTTATATTATATACTTATAGAATTAACTATATTAATAAATAGATAATTAGTTATTATGCAAATTAGTTTCTAGAAGAAATCAACTCGTAGGACCTAAACCTATTAATCTACCTATCGAGAAAGAAAACAAAAATTATATATATATGGAGGGAGTGAAGGAAAATAGAGAGAAGAGAAGGGAAAAACGGACCATGATAAAACAAGTCAAGCAGGGGGAAACAAGGAAACTGAGTCGGGGATGAAGGGAAGGGAGAGAAAAAACAGGGAGGTGACTAGGAGGAGAGGGTAGAGATCCAACAACTACTAATTTTCTAGCCATAATCTTTACTGAGGTTTCTTGGCCTTCTTTCAATTTCAGTGGCTTCCATAAATTTCCAGTGATGGAAATGTGCCACCTTAGCGATAACAAGGGCTTCCTCAATTCATACACAGTCTTAATATTCTCCACATGTTCAGCCAGGGTGGAAGACCGAGTTCTCCTATATTTTATGTCGGTTGAGTGCTCATTAATCCTTTGGTTAACAGAGCGATGAGTCTCACCAACATATGGGGTCCTACAGGAGCATGGAATAACATAGACACCTTTCACGTCCTCGGGGTCAATTGGGTCCTTTACCGATCTAAGGGAATTAGATATGGTGTTAAGCGGTCTAAAGGTAGAGGAAATATTATGCTTCCTGATAATTCTGCCACTCTTATCAGTCGTCCCATGAATGAAAGGGAAATGAACCCATAAGACTTGCTCTTTAGGGTCTTTCTTGACCAATGAATTCTTGTTCGCTTTGAGAAAAGCTTCCTCACCGAGGTGCCTACTATAACCATTATTGTCAGGAACATTAAGGAGATGAGCCTTCTCTTTATTGAGGCTCTTTTCATCAGAGATCCTAAGTGCCCAAGTAGCTAGCATGTCCAAAACACCTAACTTTTGACCAGGGAAATGATTGGAACTGACATGAATATATTGCTCGGTATGAATTTTTTCCTGAAACACTTGGTGGGAGACCGAACCATCATCATTCCTTGAGATGATAACATCAAGATATGGCAGGTACCCATCAACTTCCTACTCCATAGAGAACTTTATGGAGGAGGACTGATTGTTGAGATGATTGAAGAAAAGATCCAACTCTTCTTGGCCACGGGGTCATATGACATTCGTGTTATCCACAATTCTCTTCCAAAGCTTGGGAAGGAGTTAGGCAGAGGCCAAAGCATTGGATTCAAAACCTTCCATAAAAATATCAACAACAATTAGTGGCAATGGGGAGGCCATGGCAGCACCACAAGTCTTCTCAAATAACTCACCCTCAAAGCTGAAAAAGTTGAAGTGAGACAGACCTCCACTAAATGAGCAATATTAGGGTCCATGAGGCTATTGATGACCTTGACAAATTCTTTTATACGATTGCACATGTAAAGGTATACCACAACAAAACTAACAAGCATGTCCCGGGGTCAAGCTTTATGCACTTAAGCTCTTCGATGAAAGACAAAGAGTCCTTGAAAAAAATACTCTATGAGGCCAATCAAGGGTTTAAGTGATCCCATAATGAAAAATGTATTATAGACTATGTTTGAATTTGCTTATGTCACTTAGTGAAACAGATCAAAAATATTGCGAATAACATAAACACATAAACAATTTGAAAACATATTTAAACACATCAACACAGGAAAATACAATAAAGTTCACAAGACTTTCTAGCTATGTCTCTTAGTCCTTTTTCTTCCAGTGCTGACCTCTTTATTTTGTCTTCAACAAGCTGTTGTAAGCATGAGCTCAAAAACAGAGTCTCAAATCAGAAAATTGACATCACCACCATGTCCAGCTTGAAATTTTGAGTCAAATGAGTGTAAATACGACCACATTTGGCCATAGTGACCTCCAGACCCCGTGGAAAGTTAAAAATCACCATACACCTACAGAAATTGCCTTTCTGCTGCACAAAACCACCTCTACATACAAAAACCACTTTCGGAACCATGCTGGTGGTGTTGTGGGTTCGACACCTGCATAAGAATACATAAAATTTCGGTGGCTTAGATACCTAGCTCCACCACTTAGTATGTTGGTTATCACACTTGTGTTAAGGCACTGGTATATAGAGTGGGAGGTTGTCAAGTCAAAACCCCTGCCCCACACTCTGACCTTTTACATGGTTGTTGATACGATAATATATATCATATATATTATATGATATGGTTTGTTGTGGCTCTTTGTAGTGTTAATATGGTTTATAACTATGGCGTTCATACATGTATTGTAACACATAAATTCCGGTAAAGTGACCGATAGTCATGGGGTTGACCCTGACTATTTGGTCCTTTTCTGGTGGCCCTTATCACACGATAATAAAGATAACCCAATCCTATTGGTTTAACAAGTCATTTCACAGCTTGATCGGTGTGTTGTTTTGATGAGATCTCAACCTTTCCAGGAGGACAAGGGTTTGATCGTCACTGACGCCCAAAATTTTCAGATTTCATGCCAACATTGGGCAAATCAGGATACCACGTGTCAACACTGAATTTGCGCATTTCAACCAATCAAATCACGACACGTCATCAACCTTGATGACATCACCCTGAAATATGGTGCATTTCCAAGATGACATGTGTCCTACTAACATCACCATATGTTGACCGTTGATCTTTGACTTTGACTATTTGACTTTTTGACATTTTGCCCTAGTTTGCCTTGAAACTTTTACTCACCTTAACTTCATCCAAACTCAGATTTATGTGCCATTTGCATCATTGGAATCGTCTCGACGAGCACTTTGACTTGATCCCACTTTGAATTGAATTTGAAGAATTTGATCTCGAAGAAAAACTAAATCCATTTTCGATCACGCCTCCCCACTGGAAGCTTTTGGACCGCCAAAAGTTGGTTTTAGTTATCGATTAAGTGAAGATAAAGTTTGCTCACTTTTCTAATCTCTATCCATCGTGATTTACTTGGATTTGTACATGTGAGTCCAACGTGAATATACTCAACATTTCCGCATCATGAAGTCCTTATCCTCTTGTCAAGCACTGTGTCCTCCTATAGTTCATTGAGATACTCGAGCAAAATATCTTTAATGGAAGGTAGCAGACCTTGCTCTTTGGCATCTTGAATCAATGAAGGTTCATACAATCTCAAGTTTTCAACATTTACGATGGAATATATCTGCATATAATTTCGTAGATCTAGGCAGAAGTAATTTTCACCAATTTGATTAAGTATTTTGAAATGATCATATCTAATTGTTTTCAAATTTTTACATTGCCCTTGCAGTCTTTCTTTATTGATGTACAACTAGACTTGATCACCAACTTGAAATCTATGCTCAACTCAATCCTTGTCATGCTACGTTTGATATATTACTTGGTTTTTATCTAGCTATTCATGTACTGCCTAGTAAATCTCCTCAATTTGTTCAATGAACTTGGTTGCTTTGTCCACATCATCGTGTCCATCAACTACTCTGTCTTTACCAAAGAAAAAATCCAAGGTAGGCTTTGGTGTAAAACCAAAACAAGTCTCCGAAGGAGATCTCTGAGTAGAATAATGTTTTTCATGGTTGTAAGCATGTTGCACATAATAGAAATGATCATCCCAAAGTTTGGGATGCTTGCTGCACTATCCTCAAAGCAACTGTATCACTGTCATGTTGATTGCTTCTGTCTGACCATTTGTTTTCGGATGAAATTCTGTGCTCTTCTTCAACTTTGGTCCATTAACTCCCATAGACTTGACCAAAATTTCCCAACAAATCAAGAATCTCAATTAGATACAATAGAAGTGGGTAACCCAAAATGAACCCATACATTTTTAAGGAACAACTTTACAGTTTGTTCAGCTGTGACTTGTTTATTACATGGTGTCAAAATACACATCTTACTGAACCTATCCACAACTACATACAAATAATCATGGCCCTTTCTATACTTTGGCAACCCCCAACAAAATCCATGGAAACACTTTCCCAAGGATGAGAATGAATTGCCAATGGATTATACAAGCCTAATTTTCTATTACTTGGCTTGCTTGTAGCACACATAGTACATCATTTAATATATCTAGAAATTGTGTTGTAAATCTAAACCAGAAATATTATGATAATAGAAATAACCCAAGAACAGCAAGATAGAAATAGATAGAAATGCTCCTTTAATATCAAACCCTTATGGTAGGGCAACACCGTACATTCACTCCTTAAGGAAGGAGAACACTCCACAAGCCATATGCTTGTTCATACAAGAATACTTCTCTTCATATCCCTCCATATGGAGTCTCTAGCCTCTATATAGGCCTCATACATACAATACCATGCATGATTACCATGGTTTCCTCATACCATCAACTAATACCATGGGCCCCTTATATTATTATTAACTACTTGTGGTCCCTTACATGACATGGGTTAACCACCTTATTTATTACTATGGCTCATCCCATTATTACATTATTACCTTGGGTACCTCCCTCAGTACCCCATATTACCCCCCTAGGTATATAACACTATGTTGATTATGTGTAAGATTTCTTGGTTCCTAGTCAAGGAGGCCTCAAAAATTACTTCACAAACCCCTCTAGGTCAAGTGAAAGGAATCTTGCACCTTTTATACTTCAAATATACAAGATGAATAGCTTATCAAAGTCAGATTTACCCCTAGGAGATTTCTCTCATACTTCATGGGCCAATACATGGAGAGAAAACATTATAATAGAAACAATCCCACAATATTAAGCAACAATTTGCATGCAACGATTAGCCTTAAAACAACAAAAATCTCATCCAGAATATGTGACAAAAGTAACAAGAATAACACCAAAAATTCATACTTACATGCAGTAGAGTATATCCAACGATTCACAAATGACAATAGAGAAGCTCCAAGAGAAGATAGACCAATAACCATACATCAAAATTCATCCATGAATGATCGAATACATCCTCTAGAAAAAAGTGTGAAATTCTCTAAAGAAGAGAGAGATCCCATCCAAAGTGATGATGAGAAATGATCTCACCTCAGTTGTATTTATACACATTTAAGGAGTTCGAATTAGCCTCCTTGGCCTACATAAGCTCCAAAAATAAAAGTATGCTCTAATAATTCAACTTTTGGTGAGAAGCCCACCAAACTAGCTCATAAATGAAAAAGTAAGCCTCTCAAGGGGTCAAATAATAATCTATGCATATCGTATGGCCCTCTACGAGAATTAATGAGGTCCATGGGTTCCACAATAAAGAATAGGACCCTCAAAAGCAGTGGACAAGGGGTTGGCCCTTTGTAACAACCTGTGATGCTCCAAATGACATGTGGGGTCACACAAGTATCCTCATGGGTCTCCAAACAAATCGAAGATGCATGTAGATCACCTGCAAGGATTAGGATGATGGTTTTGGTGATGCCACATCATCATGCAAGTCTTGGATCATTTGCCAAGTGTATGATGTAACTCTGGGGCCAACCGGGCATGATGGATCAGGTGCATCCTCCATGTCTGATAAGTGAACCATGAGCAATCTTTGAATGGTTGCAGGGATCGATAGAGAGCAATTTGTTGTTGTGGAAGCCCATGGCTCTCAACGTTCACCCTATATGTTCCAATGTAGCCCGCTGGAGGATTAGAACCCTGTATAGAGAGACCAAACCCAAGATGGAAACCATTTGCAATCTTGCATAAGATCCAATGCATCCCCTAGCCTTCCAGTACAACAAGTTATTCGAGAAATTGAGTAAATGAGCTTACCAAATCATGGACCACATGTGGGGACTTCATAATGGCCTGCCCTTCCATAATGGGGTACAAGGGATGTGTCGGTGTCTCCTAAACTCCAAATGGGGTTAACCAATAATCCTATTAGGTGGTTTCTACTTCTAAAGAGGATAATATAGTCAAGGTACATCCTTCAAAAGGTGGTGGCATGTGGTAGATAGGTGAATGAAGTAGGGAATGAGAAGGGGCAGCCCTGGGTCACATGCTGGGGTACAAGGGTAGCTAATAAGAGAGAAGCCCACACTTGGGTTTATAATGTATGGGAGGGAGCAATCATGGTACATGAGGTGCTCCAGCCTTGATTTTTCCACCTTTCTTTACATGTCTTTTGCCTTTTTATAATTTCCTTTGATTAATTGCTCAGGGCTCAAGGAGTAAAAGCATGATGTATAAGATATAGCAGTGAATACCCCCTTTAAGATGGGGCATTTCATTGCCCACCAGGGGTTGGGACAATCAGGGGTTCCTATATGATGAAGGAGGTTCACAAAACTTGTAGGAACTAGGGTGATGGCCATGATGATGGGGTAGAGCTCATGTATTGGCTTTTGCCCACGTGCTAAATGTATTTGTCTTGACCATCTTTTGTATTTTGTGGTACATTTTCCTGTTGAATGTGGCCATATATGCTTTTATCTTTGTTTTCATCTACATCAACCTCCAGGCTTGATTCTGAGCCATGACCCAAGATGTGGGTAAGGGAAAGAGGCATGCTAACCCTATCTGGACCCAGTGGAGCAATGTGAACCCAAGTGGGAGAAATGATGAATGGGGTAACAATGAATGGAAAGAGGGTAATATAAGCAGATGAGGGAGCGGGAAAACGCAACCAAAATCAGGGTTTCCCATGAAATACCATCCCTAGCGCCAAATGGTCAATAAAAGAGATCCGACAAGACTAGAATCCAAGGTTAATACCTAAAAAGGGTCTAGGGGACAAAAACAAAGACCTAGCCCATTCTTTCCACTGAATCCCCTCATTAATCCATGCCCAAAAGTATCCATGATAAGCAAACTACAATACTCAATTTCCAAATGATAAGGCGTATCTTTAGATTCGGGAGGCCCACCTTCAAACATACGATCATGGCAGATGAACGAGGAACCACATGGTTGGCTCAAGTGGCGGAGAAATGGCACAATGAGCTCGCTGGTGGCTGCAAGGGGTTGTTGGTTGCCGACTGAGGACCATCTTGGAGAAAAAAAAAATCTCCTAGGATATTACCAACAAAATGGTGGGTAATAGACCTTATTAATGTGCTAGTGAGTCTTCCTCTTGTGGTATCAAATCTAATTAAATGGTGGCCAGCTAAAAGAAAACTACAATGTAGCTAAGCCTACAGTTGGGTGGAGAGTGGCTCTCCCTTCTTTAGTTGCCAACAAAGCTAAAAGTGACTTATATAAGTGAATTTATTTTTGTTCAACGAAATGACAATATCTGTTCAAAGTTTCATGAATGTTGCTCCATTGAGTTTCTAAGTACGTGTGTAATGATGAGTTGGAGCTTTGTTTAATTTTGCTTGTTTACTAGTTGTAATTTCTCCTAAGAATGAGCTTTGTATGCAAATGAAGTATGTTTACATGTAGTATTATTTATATGTATTGTCTTGTGAGATAGAAATCAAGGAGTTGAATTAAGCTCCAAGGCTCTTCGAGTATCTAATAATGTGAATGGCCTTTACTAGGCCAGTAGTGGGGTTGAACAATTAGTTTGTATCCTTATCTATATATGAGAAGGCTTGGAGGTCTTCCTCGTTTCCTAATTCTTAATGTGTCTTTGTTTCATGTACGCATTTTTGTTTCCCCGTATCATGCAACTTAGATGTACGCACTATGAAAATGCATAATATTTGTACTTTATCATTATTTGAGATGGGTGGGGCACTATGGGAATAGGAAAATGGGCCCAAGGAACAAGTGGAGAGAACTCCCAAAACATTAAGAAACATTATGGGAAATGTCCCCCCATCTAAAATCCTACAAAAAATAACTTTACATATATGAGAAACAACGATAAGTCACAAGCATGAACAATGAATGAATAAAATAAATATCCACGTTTGATTTACTGTTTTGATTTTTGCTTTAAAAAATGTCTTTTTCTACAACCATTGGAAAAAAATCATGGTTAGATGCCGAAAAGTCCCCTACAAAAGGAAACTCTCCCTCATTTCTTGGGAAATGTCCCCCATAAGTTTCCCCAAAAGGGGGATGTGGGGGAACATACCCCAGCTTGTTCACCATCCCAAAATGCGGTAAGAGTGAGGAACACACCCACCACCCTATTGGAGCACATCACTCACTTTATTTGAGGCTTGAACAATTGTGATCACTCTCCTTGTAAGTTGTATTCTCTAAATATTATATTGCAAATGAGTGTATAGCATGTATTACTCACTTGTATGCGAGTCTTCTCAATATTTGGTTTGGTGTTCATATTAAAGAGTATTAGGTCGCTGAGTTAAAGTTTAACAAAATGGTTCAATAATCAAATAACTCACTCATCAAATACCAGGAAGACCTTGTGCAAGCACTCATATACCTACTACTCAATATGGAATAATGTAACTCTTTGAGTCCACCATGCAAAGATGATTGCATAGGGATGCAATCTTCTAACTTAGAAAATGCAGCCAAAAAAGGGGAGACACCGCAACAGCACCCATTATAGAAATGCTAATATTTTCAAACATTGTGGAAGATACAAGAGTCAAAGTTCAAGATATCGAGATATTTGCACCATCTAATGTATAAGTCTGTAGCAGCCAAATGTCATGTTACCCTTCTTTCAACAGGGATACCTATATTCTATTGTAGCATTTTTCCACACCATTGTAAGCCTTATGACAGCCATGTGAGGCCCTATGAGAGGTATCCTAGACCTTGTGTCTCATTGTTTATGTCTTGTAGTTTTGGTTCATTTCAAATCATCTCTAATTCCTTTTGTCCTAGATAGGATTGGAGGACCATGAATGGGCTTACTTGAGGACTCATGGTTTTATGGCAACTTGCTTTTGTAGGGATGATCACCAATGTATGGGCTGCTAGATGCCGATATATGGCTCCTTTTATGCTGCATATAGGGCTCTTTAGGGCTTCCTATGCAGCGTATTGTAGTTCCATACAACTGATGAAATTTGAATCACACATCAAACTGTGGCTAGATTGACAGCGTAATATGTCTCCCTTTTTGCCTACAACCAGATCTCCTCACTGCTGCTAGGGCTTCATGACCTTCCTCTAGACAGCGTGTAGAAGCCTTCTTTTGTTGTTGCCTAAACTCTTCTCAATACAGTGGCTAGGGTCTCTATTATGACAGCGGATTAGGGCCTTTAAGGATTGTGGATGAGGGCACCTTCCTTGCAGCTAGATAGGCCTCCTTAAACTGCGGTTAGGGCATCCTTAAATGCTGGGGATAGAACCCTCTCCTTTTCTACGTATAAGTGCCTCCTCTTGCTGCATATGAAACCCTTCTTGATTGTATAGAGGTGTCTCCTCCCAGGACTGCGGCTAGGTCACCTTAGAACTGCGGATAGAGCTCCCTCCTTGACTACGAAGAGCCTTCTCTCTTGACTGCGTCTAGGGCTAGTGCTAGATCTCCTCTAGGGCAGCGTATTCTCCTTTAGATATCTCCTACCACCAAAACCCAAACAAGTGGAGAGAGATCACAAGAGATGTGTGTCTAAAATGACTTGTAAGCCACCTATATTTATAGTGCAACGTTGAGATATGTTGGGGTTAATTTGGTTGTTGACCGACCTTGATGAATTGTCACATAACACAAATAAATTCATATGTCCATGAATACATGTCGAAATAGGGTGATCTTTAGATCAATCCTACACCTCTCAACGAGAGGAATCCAAGAAGAATATCAGCTACCATAAATAAGATGACCCACATAGAGTTTGGCCCTAGTTGCCAATTTTAACACTCCCTCTCAACTAGGGAGAACTCCATCTGCTAATCCATCTGCCAGTCTGTACTATCTCTGCCATCAATGCCCTGCACTGCTCTGCTCTACTAAATTATGAAGAAGAAGAAATGATCGAGAATGTATCATACAATTCTCTACTGACCCGAAGTCAGTCCCATATAAAGATAGTGTCTCATACCACTCTTACTGATCCGAAATCAATTCCAAATAAAGGGAGTGTTTCATACCACTTTTACTGATCCGAAATTAGTTCCAAATAGAGAGTGTCTCATACCACTCTTACTAACCCGAAGTCAGTTCCAATTGATCCCAGATCAATATCATCCTAGCATAAGGAGTACGGTAGTACACGATGCGCCCATCGGTAGCACTATGGTCCCTATCCTCATTTCCCTACTCATTGGCCAGATAAGAGGTAATTCCCATGAGTCCCAGACTGCATGGGTAGGATGTCTCAGCAGGAGAAGGATGAACCACTCATCCTGCCTACATGTCACCATGGGGTATCCCACGGGAAGGCTGAACCACTCACCCTGTACACAATAAATCACTAGGGGAAGGCTGAGCCATTCACCCTATGACTTTGTCTCAGCAGGAGAAGGATGAACTACTCATCCGGCCTACATAGCAAACCACTAAGGGAAGGTTGAACCACTCACCTTATGGTTGCTCATCGCTCCAAGAAGTACCCCATGCCCCCCGGAGCTCCCAGAGCTCAATATCCATATCATACAGGACCCTCAGGAGAGGGTCTCTCCACGACTCCTAGTCGTTCTCGAAAAGTCAAGAATTTGACCTTTCCCAAGGACTTCATCTGAATATCGATGACCTGCACATCGGTCCCAATGCATTGGAGCCTTATTGCTCCTCGCTATACCATATCCCAGATAAAGTGGTACCTGATGTCTCTATGCTTGGAGCGATCATAGAACACAAGATTCCTCAACAATCGAATCCCACTCTAGTTGTCACAGAAGATCACAGTGGTATCCAACACGTGTCCAAACAGCGCACTGAAGAGCTTCCACAACCAGACAACTTCACATGAGGCTATACTCTCAGCTATGTATTCGGCCTCAACGATGATCAAAGCAACCGACTTCCGCTTCCTGCTCATCCAAGATATCGAAGCATAACCCAAAGAGAAACAGCACTCAAAAGTGCTTTTGCGATCCTCCACACTACTTTGCCCAATCAGCATCAAAATAACCATGCAGTCTCACAGCTTCGGCAGTGTATCTCAGTCGATGAGTGATTGTGCCCCGAAGATATCTCAGAAGATTCTTGGCACCAATCCAATGAGGCTCAACATGCTAACTGCAAAACATATATCCGAACGGGAGTTCACCAAGAACATCAATGCTACTATGAGTTGATGAAACTCATAGGCATTTTCTAAATTAGGTCCGGCAGCACTACCGCATAACTTCTTAAAGTTAAGCTCCATCCAGGTAGTCATGGGCTTGCAGTCCACCATTCCAAATTTGGAATCCAACTCCCTCTTACTTTTGCAAATGACAGGGTCTGTACCTGCCAGAAAGAGGTCATCCATATAAAGTACCAGTATGAGAGATTTATCATCCACAGCCTTAAAGCAAAGTTTTGGATCGGCTTCACTCCTAGTGAATCTCAGCTTCGTCAGATAGCTATCAATCCTCTTATACCAAACCCGGGGTTCTTGCTTTAAATCATAGAGAGCTTTCTTCAACCTGCATACATGAGATTCCCGATCATGAATTTCAAACCCCTCAGGTTGTTCCACATCAGTGACCTTGCTATTACTTGTAAGTTTCGGTATATCCCAAACATATACCTTCATGCTCTTCTTTGAACTCGGGCATCCCTATCACTGTTTGTCTCACATCGGGTAGGGCCTTACAATGAAGATGGGCAGGACCTCCGACGCCATAGAAGAGATGTGTCACACAACATGGTCCCCAATGGACTTCCTGCAACTTGATACAAATTGCCAATCCTGAATCCAAGAGTAAAAGCATCTTGAAAAATCCTCTTCCAAACACGTACCTTTCCATCGATCAACGCCACCTTGTAACCTTTGTCTTCCATTGTTGAAATGGACACCAGGTTCTTCTTGAGATCAAGTACATAAAGAACTTCTTGTAAATGAATCGTGTTACCCTCATTCACTTGAAGGGTAACACTTCTTACACCCTTAATGGAATAGGTGGCATCGTCTCCAAGAATAATCTCCAAGTTTGTCTCCTTCTCTATTAAATTAGAAAGTGCTTCTTTATATTCGGTGAAGTGCCTTGAAGCACCACTATCAATAATCCAATTTCCCAAAGTGTCCGGAGGAGAGGAAGTGGAGAGGCCCGATATAAGATAATACTCCTTTTGCTTATCAGAAACAACATTCGATTCTTCATACCTAGAGTTCCTGGCTTTCTTGGAGGGTCGACCATTTCCTTGATGTCCTACATTCCTTTTTCCTTTGCCATTGTACCTGCCAGAAAGAGGTCATCCATATAAAGTACCAGTATGAGAGATCTATCATCCACAGCCTTAAAGCAAAGTTTTGGATCGGCTTCACTCCTAGTGAATCTCAGCTTCGTCAGATAGCTATCAATCCTCTTATACCAAGCCCGGGGTTCTTGCTTTAAATCATAGAGAGCTTTCTTCAACCTGCATACATGAGATTCCCGATCATGAATCTCAAACCCCTCAGGTTGTTCCACATCAGTGACCTTGCTATTACTTGTAAGTTTCGGTATATCCCAAACATATACCTTCATGCTCTTCTTTGAACTCGGGCATCCCTATCACTGTCTGTCTCACATCGGGTAGGGCCTTACAATGAAGATGGGCAGGACCTCCGACGCCATAGAAGAGATGTGTCACACGACATGGTCCCCAATGGACTTCCTGCAACTTGATACAAATTGCCAATCCTGAATCCAAGAGTAAAAGCATCTTGAAAAATCCTCTTCCAAACACGTACCTTTCCATCGATCAATGCCACCTTGTAACCTTTGTCTTCCATTGTTGAAATGGACACCAGGTTCTTCTTGAGATCAAGTACATAAAGAACTTCTTGTAAATGAATCGTGTTACCCTCATTCACTTGAAGGGTAACACTTCTTACACCCTTAATGGAATAAGTGGCATCGTCTCCAAGAATAATCTCCAAGTTTGTCTCCTTCTCTATTAAATTAGAAAGTGCTTCCTTATATTCGGTGAAGTGCCTTGAAGCACCACTATCAATAAGCCAATTTCCCAAAGTGTCCGGAGGAGAGGAAGTGGAGAGGGCCGATATAAGATAATACTCCTTTTGCTTATCAGAAACAACATTTGATTCTTCATACCTAGAGTTCCTGGCTTTCTTGGAGGGTCGACCATTTCCTTGATGTCCTACATTCCTTTTTCCTTTGCCATTGTACCTATCATTCCTTTGATCATTGAAGTTATTGAAGTTGCCTCTGGAATGATTGTGGTCATCATCATGTGATGTGTCCCTTTTATTCGAACACTCCCTCGCATAGTGGCCAAACTTATTGCAAGCAAAGCATCTGCCTTTCCTTCAACCCTTAGATCAAGGCTTTCCATTGAAGTGACCTTTAGACCCTGCATAATTTCTCCTTTTGGCATGAGCAGAAAAAGTTGTAGGGTTGCCTTTATTAGAAGGCATTTCTTGTTCCACTATCCTGGTTTCTTCTTGAATGCATCTCGACATCAATTCTTCAAACCCTGGAATTGGATCATTATTGAGATTAGTGGTTCTAAATATATAACATTCGGGTGGGAGTCCTCCAAGGGTAGTGATAGTAAGTTCCCTGTCAGATATGATTTCTCCAATCGATAGAAGATCATTCTTGATCTTGGTGATCCTTAAGAAGTAGGATTGAATATCCTCGTCCTTACCCTTCTTAACATCCTTCAGCTTATTTTTTAGGAACAAAATTTGATTTGCATCACTAACCTTGAACATGCTTACCAATCTATCATAGATCTCCTTGGAGGTGTTAAAATCGGAAATGTAGGCCACCAGACGCTTATCAATGGAATCTCTGGTAATCTTCTTTGCTTTGACTTCACCCTTGGTGTACTTGTTCTTTGTAGCAACTAGTGCATTTGATGGAGGCTCAAGGATTTTACTCTTCACGAAATCCAAAACTTCTTGCTCTTCCAATGTCAGATCCAGAGACATCTTCCATCCGTGATAGTCAGACTTTTCGATGTCTTGCTTGGGCTTTGTCTTCACCTCACCTCCGGTACCATGTTAATTTTAGGTATGTTCTATGCTTAGAGCAATTTACTTCAATTTTTCATATTAGCTCAATATCAATTCCAAATTAGCAATCACATCAGCATGATAGTAAAGTGCAGATAGAACATAAACATAAACATCAGAAAATAAACCAAGACAAGAGGACACAAGATGTGGCACCAGCTAGGGACAAACCCCAATGTGGGGAAACCCTTAATCAGTTCTTCTTATATTCTTCAATAGTTCAGCAGAGAGAGAGAGAGAGAGAGTACAATGATTTGAAGTCAATACTTGACTTGCCAAATAAGAGATCAAACATCAGAGATCTTCACCATGAAGATGACACAATGCAGCAGATGATAAGCCTAGAACAGCTCAACCAATTACTGAACATACTGAAGCTTTCCTTCCATAAGACTCTCCTTCCTTTGTTGCTTCACTGATCATGACAAGGCTGCCCATTTGAAAACTTGTGTATGCTAAAAGGACAGAAGCATATCTTGGCAAACTTGACCTCTAGTTAGGGCACAAGATCTGAGAGCTACTGCACCCTAAACATACTCCACAGTCCACCTATTTACTACGGATAGCCTTCACACTGATCTCCAATGATACGTTGCCTTATAGGGTCTGAACGCAGCACTTAAAGAGGCCTCCAACTGCTGGCTATGGCCTGCGGCCTTGGCCAGCAATTGACTATAACTTTTGTCCCTTCACACAGTGACCCAATCAGTGTTTAAACAGCAGTAATGTCACAGAGATTTCCACGCTGCTAGACGTTGATATATGGCTCCTTTTATGTTGCATATAGGGCTCTTTAGGGCTTCATGTGCAGCATATTGTAGTTCCTTAGACAGCTGATGAATCACACATCAAACTGTGACTAGATTGACAACGTAGTACGTCTCCCTTTTTGCCGATGACCAAATCTCCTCACTGCTGCTAAGGCTTCATGACCTTCCTCTAGACAGCATATAGAAGCCTTCTTTTGTTGCTGCCTAAACTCTTCTCAATACAATGGCTAGGGACTCTATTATGACAATGGATTAGGGCCTTTAAGGATAGTGGATGAGGGCACCTTCCTTGCGGCTAGATAGGCTTCCTTAAACTGCGGTTAGGGCATACTTAAATGCTGCGGATAGAAGCCTCTCCTTTTCTGCGTATAAGTGCCTCCTCTTGCTGCATATGAAACCCTTCTTGATTGCTTAGAGGTGTCTCCTCCCAGGACTGCGGCTAGGTCACTTTAGAACTGCGGATAGAGCTCCCTCCTTGACTACGAAGAGCCTTCTTTTTTGACTATGTCTAGGGCTAGGGCTAGATCTCCTCTAGGGCAGCGTATTCTCCTTTAGATCTCTCCTACCACCAAAACCCAAACAAGTGTAGAGAGATCACAAGAGATGTGTGTCTAAAATGACTTGTAAGCCACCTCTATTTATAATGCAACGTTGAGATATGTTGGGGTTAATTTGGTCGCTGGCTGACCTTGACGAATTGTCACATAACACAGATAAATTCATATCTCCATGAATACATGTCGGAATAGGATGATCTTTAAAACAATCCTACACCTCTCGACGAGAGGAATCCAAGAAAAATATCAGCTGCCATAAATAAGATGACCCACATGGAGTTTGGCCTTAGTTGCCAATTTTAACATATTGACTGCTAGATCACTTGCAATTGCAATGTTGGGTTTCTTTTGGTTGTGAGAGTCAATTCGACCCCTTGGTGGGAAAATTCGTGAACTTAATGTAATATTTTATTAAATAATTATTAAGTCTCCAACATGTGGATAAATAGTAAATATTATTTCCTAAAAGGAGTCAAACTAGTCATTGTGCCATTAGAAAAGGTTTATAAAAGGCTAGCCTCCCCTCTAGTGAAGGTTGTTGATTGTGAGATGATTTTGATGCCATAATACAAAGAAACTATTTTGATGTCATAATACAAATAAACCATTTGCAAAAATACTCTCATGTGTATTGGGTTGTGTTAATTTTAGGCAACAATGGTATGTTCTATGCTTTAAAGCAATTTTACTTCAATTTCTTTATTAGCCCAGTATCAATATTCAGATTAGCAATCACATCAACATGATAGTAAAATGCAAATAGAACATAAACATAAATAGTAGAAGACAAGCCAAGACAAGAGGACACAAGATGTGGCACCAACCAGGGACAAACCCCAATGTGGGGAAACCCTTGATCAAATCTTCTTTTAGTCTTCAATAGTTCAGCAGAGAGAGATAGTACAATTTACAAATCTGATAATTTATAACAATAGCAAAAGAGCCCTAACCAAAAAAGTCAACGTTGGTCAACAGGGTAGATTTGACCCTCAACAAATCGGTCAACTTCAGCCTCCAAACAGCAAGAAAAAACAGCCCTCAAAATAGTCAAATTCAGCCCAATCAAAGTCTGGTCAAACAGCCCACCTGCGGTCAGCCCTAGTTACAGTCAACGCTAGTCAACAATCAACGTTTAGCCTTGATTTTTGTGCCCAAAAATGTTGTCTGCACAAACAGAGATAGCCCTCATAAGAACACAGTCAAAGGAGGTCAACGCATGCTAGTCAACACTTGGTCAAACTGTCCAGAAATTCAGTCTCCTGAAATTTCGGCCTCCTGAAATTTCACTCTCGTGAAATTTCAGACGTGTGGAGAGAGAGAA
Organism: Pinus taeda; assembly: GCA_000404065.3. Classification (NCBI taxonomy): domain Eukaryota; kingdom Viridiplantae; phylum Streptophyta; class Pinopsida; order Pinales; family Pinaceae; genus Pinus; species Pinus taeda. Next base: position 38,919 of record APFE031023376.1, on the reverse strand, counting down.
GCCCAAAAATCCGTACCCAATCAATGAGGAGAGAGAGAGAAGTGTGAAGATGAGTGTGTCCAAATGAGGCTAAGGCATCATGTATTTATAGCAAACGTTGAGGATGAATAGACGTGACTGTTGGGCTTCTGAGCCTACATAAGTTCATTGGCCGACCTTGACAATTTGTCCATAATCAAAATAAATTCATAACTTCATTTCTACATGTCGGAATCGGATGATCTTTATATCAATCCTACACCTCCCAGAGAGAGGAATCCAAGAAAAATATCAACTATCATAAATAAAATGACCCATGTGGAATTTGGCCCTAGTTGCCAATTTTAACACTCCCTCTCAACTAGGGAGAACTCCATCTGCTAATTCATCTGCCAATTTGTACTATCTCTGGCATCAATGCACTGCTCTATTGAACTATGTAGAAGAAGAAGTGATCGAGAATGTATCATACCATTCTCTACTAACTCGGAGTCAGTCCCAATCAAAGGAGAGCGTGTCATACCACTCTTACTGACATGAAGTCAGTTCCAATCAAAAGAGAGTGTCTCATACCACTCTTACTGACCCCAAGTCAATTCCCATCAAAAGAGAGTGTCTCATACCACTCTTACTGACCCCAAGTCAGTTCCCATTGATCCCAAATCAATATCAGTCATCCTAGCATAAGGAGTATGGTAGTACACGATACGTCCATCGGTAGTATTATGGTCCCTATCCTCATTTCCCTACTCATTGGCCAGATGAGAGGTACTTCCCATGAGTCTCAAACTGCATGGGTAGGATGTCTCGGCAAGAGAAGGATGAACCACTCATCCTGCCTACACGTCGCCAAGGGGTATCGCAGGGGAAGGCTAAACCACTCACCCTATACACAACAAACCACTAGGGGAAGGCTTAACCACTCACCCTGTAGTTGCTCATCTCTCCAAGAAGTACCCCAAGCCCCCCGAAGCTCCCAGAGCTCAATGTACATCTCATACATGACCCTCGTAAGAGGGTCTCTCCACGACTCTGAGTCATTCTCAGAAGGCCAAGCATTTGACCTTCCCCAGGGGCTATGTCAAAATATCGGCGACCTGCTCATCAGTCCTAATATGATGGAGCCTTATTGCTCCTCGTTGTACCATATCCCAGATAAAGTGGTACCTGATATCTATATGCTTGGAGCAATCATGAAACACGGGATTCTCTGATAATCGGATCCCACTCTGGTTGTCGCACAGGATCACGGTGGTATCTAGCACATGTCCAAACAGCTCACTGAAGAGCTTCCTCAACTAGACAGCTTCACAAGAGGCCATACTAGCAGCTATGTATTCGACCTCAGCGGTGCTCAAGGCAACCGATTTCTACTTCCAGCTCATCCAGGATATCGAAGCAAAACCCAAAGAAAACAACATCCAGAAGTGCTCTTGCAATCCACCACACTGCCAGCCTAATCAGCATCAGAATAACTATGCAGCCTCACATCTCCCGCAGTGTATCTTAGTCCATGAGTGATTGTGCCCCAAAGATATCTTAGAAGATTCTTGGCACCAATCCAATGTATATGATGAGGCTCAACCATATATTGGCTCAATGTGTTAACGGCAAAACATATGTCCGAACGGGAGTTCACCAAGAACATCAGTGCTCCTATGAGTTGACGATACTCAAAAGCATTTCCCAATTCAGGTCCAGCAGCACTACCACATAACTTCTTAAAGTTAAGTTCCATCGGAGTAGTCATAGGCTTGCAGTCCACCATCCCAAATCTTTCCAATATATTCACAACATATTTTCCTTGAGAGAGGAAAATTTCACCTGCCTTTTGCCAGACCTCCAACCCTAAGAAATAGTGCATCGGTCCTAGATCCTTCATCTCAAATTTAGAAGCCAACTCCCTCTTACATTTGTGAATGAGAGGGTCTGCACTTCCATCAGCTCCATGCTTGATTTTGTAGAGCCACTTAGAAGTGACAACCAATTTGTCCTAGGGTCTAGGGACCACATCCCAGACATCATTCTTCACAATTGACTCGTATTCTTCATTCATAGCATCCTTCCATACTTGATGCTTCACGGCTTCTTCGAACGATGAAGGCTCATTTTGAATGATAGTGCTCATGGCGGTCAAATATCCTTAATACTTGTTCAGCTTCTTGCTTTCACGGAAAGTCCCCCTTGGTGCAATGTGTCTCTCGGCATCTTCGAGAGTCTCCCTAAGCCATGAGGGTCTCCTTTCGGAGGAGGAGGGCTCATGAGGAGGAGGATCAATAGGATCCATAGGTTCATCAACATCAGGCATCGTTTCGTCTTCTTTTGCACCCTGATTTCCGGTGTCAGCTTCTTTGTCCTTCCTTAGGATAGGAAGGTTGTTGATCTTCCTGAGGGCAATATCTTCATCGAAGGTGTCATCATGACTTATCTCAACTTCCTTTTGACCAGCTACATAAATTCTATATCCCTTAGAATTTTCACTATAGCCCACAAAGATTCCTTTCTTCCCAGATGCACCCAATTTGCTTCTTTTCTCTTTCAGCACATGAAAATATACGAGACTTCCAAAAATTCTAAAATAAGAGACATCGGTTTTCTTACCAGTGAACATTTCTTCGAGAGTCTTGGATTCCAATGCTTGATGAGGGCATTGGTTTTGAACATACATGGCAGTATTTGAAGCTTCAACCCATAGGAACTTTGAAAGGCCTTGATCATGAAGCATGGCACAAACTGCTTTTACAAAAGAGCGATTCTTCCTTTCAGCCACACCATTCTACTTAGGAGTGTATGGCATTGTAGTCTCCCTCTTAATGACAGCTTCTCTACAATGATCTAGGAATTCATTGGGTTCGTACTCAGTCCCATTATCAGTCCTCAATATCTTGATTTTCTTCTCAGATTGGTTTTTGATCAAGGCTTTCAAGTGTCGGAACCAGGTGAACACTTCATCCTTCTTCTTCAAGAAGTAGATCCAGGTCTTGCGAGAATAATCATCTATAAAGGTGAGATAATATAAGTATCCTCCCAAAGAGTTTACGGGCATCATACCAGATATGTCAGAGTGGATCAATTGCAATATATTTGTGGTCTTGCTATTACTTGAGGGGAATGGTCCCCTTGTAAGTTTTCCTTCGGCACATCCCGAACATACACCTTCATGCTCTACTTTGAACTCGTGGATACCTATCACCATCTGTCTCACATCGGGTAGGGCCTTATAACGAAAATGCGCAAACCTCTGGTGCCATAGTTCAGATTGTAGAGATGTGTCGCAAGACATGGCTCCCAATGGACTTCCTCCAACTTGATACAAAGTGTCAACCCTAAACCCAAGAGTAAAAGCATCTTTAAAGTTTCTTTTCCAAACACGTACCTTTCCATCGATGAATGTTGCCTTGAATCCTTTGTCCTCCATGGCTAAAATGGACACCAGGTTCTTCTTAAGATCAGGTACATATAGTACTTGCAAATGAATAGTGTTACCTTGATTCAATTGAAGGGTAACATTCCTACTCCCTTCACGAGATAGGTGGCATCGTCTCCAAGAATGATCTCCAAGTTTGTCTCCTTTTCTATCAAATTAGAGAGGGCTTCCTTGTATACGGTGAAGTGCCTTGAGGCACCACTATCAATCAACCAATTTCCCAAAGTGTCCGGGGGAGAGGCAATGGCGAGGGTCAACATAAGATAGTAATCTTTTTGCTTATTCTTAACAACATTTGATTCTTCATACCTGGAGTTCCTTGATTTCTTGGAGGGTCGACCATTTCCTTGATGTCCCGCATTCCTTTTTCCTTTGCCATTGGACCTGCCATTCCTTTGATCGTTGTTGTTGAAGTTGCCCCTGGAATGATTGTGATCATCATCATGAATGTGTCCCTTCTATTTGGACACTCGCTTGCATAGTGGCCAAACTTATTGCAAACAAAGCACATGCCCTTCCTTCCTCCCTTAGATCCAAGCTTTCCATGGAAATGACCTTTAGACCCTGCATTATTTCTACCATTCCTGTTTCTTCTTGAATGCATCTCAACATCAATTCGTCAAACCCTGGAATTCAATCATTGTTGAGGATGGTGGTTCTAAATACATACCACTCAGGTGGGAGTCCTCCAAGGGTGGTAAGAGTAAGTTCCCTGTCAGGAATGACTTCTCCAATTGAGAGTAGATCATTCTTGATCTTAGTAATCCTCAAGAAATAGGATTGAATATCTTCGTCCTTGCCCTTCTTAATATCCTTCAACTTATTCTTGAGAAATAGAAATTGATTAGCATTACTAACCTTGAACATGTCAACCAACCTGTGGTAGATCTCCTTGGAGGTCTTCAATTCAGAGATGTAGGCCACAAGATGCTTGTCAATGGAATCCCTGATAATCTTCTTTGCTTTGACTTCAGCCCTATTGTACTTGGTCTTCGCAACAGCCAGTGCATTTGAAGGAGGTTTAGGGATTTTACCCTGCACATAGTCCATCACTTCTTTTTCTTCCAAGGTCAAATCAAGAGACATCTTCCATCCATGATAGTCAAACTTATCATGGAGCTTGTCTTCAGCCGGGAAGTAGGATGAGGTGTTGGAATTTCTAAGTCTAACTGTTAAAAAACCTTCATGTACTTTTCTGATTTATTTCTGCCTACTTGTTCTGATTAATTAACAAGTTATGTACCATGCAAATACTGAAAATAAATACAAGTACATGCTCAACACATTACAGACCATCAACTGAAGGAAACAAAACAAGCACACAAGTGACACCATTATTTTTGGACCAATGTCCCCGAAGAAACCCAATGCGGGAAAACCGGTGCAGCTATCTGAGGGTTTTAATTATCAAGCAGTTTCAGAAAACAATCTGGGTTGCAAAAATGGCTCCCCCCAATAGAGAATAATCTCGGCAGTAGTACCTCTCAGTCGAAGACAAATGTTCTGGCTAAAACCTCGGATAAAAACTCCGATAGCTCCCAACTCCAATCTGCCCCACGAAAACCCCAGCGTCAACCTCTAGGGACTGTGTCATCCTTTTCTGGCCCAGCGTCTGCCCAACGTCACCTTGGCTTGCTCTGCATCAGCCTCTGGAGACACTGCATCAACCCTTAGAGCCTCTGCGCCACCCACGCTGGCTCTCTGAGGCACTGCGCAGCTCCTGGCTGCCTCTGCATGAGCCCTGGCTAGCTCTGCATGAACCTCTAGCTAGCTCTGCGTCCCTCTCTCCCAGCTTCTGTGCTGATCCTCCTGATCCTCCTGGTACTATCTCTACCTCTCTGCTTATGTATTCACTGCCCCTCAGCTGCAACTCTGATCACTCTTTCGACTTCCTCAGCAAACCCTGCCCCAGAAAATCAAAATCTTGATCAA
>APFE031023376.1:13967-33561 GCA_000404065.3 Pinus taeda | reverse complement strand
TCTTGATCAACTCGGTGTGTTCTCCAAGTGACCCTCAAGCCTCCTCTTATACTTTTCTCGTTGACAATTCAACGGCCAAGATTAAGTCCCTAATCAACGGCTAATTTTAGATCTGGCTTGATCCATGAATTTTGGACCATTCTAACTTAGATTTATATTAATTCACATTAATACTTTATTTTCCCTAAGTTTAGACTTAGGGACTTCATTAAAAATATTAATTATTTTAATATCTCCCAAACTGGTTAGACTCTACCCAAACCATTTCTAGGTATTGGAGATCTCATGTGCTTTAGCCTCTCCACCAATTTTCGTGTCTAGAGCACATCTGATGCTACCCCAAATCAACACTCCTTCTTAGCAAGAACTGTGTTCTAGCAATACTCCTCACTGAGCATCACCTTAATCATCCGGCATCGGTCCCTGTGCTGATGCTAGGCCTGCTGCCCAAAATCCTCTGCATTGTTGCATCATGTATTGCTACCCATGGCCCAGCCACTGCCACTGTTGCATCTGTACGGCAGCTACCTCTGCATCCGTGCTGCTGCCCATGGCCCTGCCACTGCCACTGTTGCATCTACACTACAACCCCTCTCATCATGTTTCATCGTGTTGCCCATAGCACTGCCACTGCTAACTGTTGCACTACAACTCAGTTACTGTTGATCTCCCAACTCTGACATCTCCGTCAGACTAGAAACACTCTCGATGTTGAAGCTCCCTCTATCACTGACAAGTGCTCCCTCTCTGACCTCTGCGTTGCTGCAACAACCCTATGCATCTCGCATTGTTGCCTCACGCTGTCCTGGGAATCCTACACTGTAGCTCCCTCTATCGCTCCATCCGCATCCGTCTCTACCGACATCCACCAGTCCTGCTACTCCTCTTTGGGGCTCTCGTAGCAAGGTACAATCCAAGAGGTTGGGTACCTCGAGGATCCTGCCCCTCATCGCCTGTAGTCCGGCTAACTACAGCTGGATGTCTCCCCACTTCCTCTTAAGTGGCGCATGAGCACTCATGGCACAGTCATCATCTGTCTCCACTTCTTTCTCTGCCCTTGTTGGTGCAGCCTTGTTCTCAGAAGCCTCTCCCTTGCTCTTTTTCCTCGGACACTGGCTCGCATAGTGACCCAGTTCCCCACAATGGAAGCATTTGACCTTGGAGAGGTCCTTCTTCTTCTGTTTCTCCTACTTTCCCTCAGATGCTAGGGCAGCATCCTCCTCTTCCTCCTTGATTTTGACCCCCTTGTCGCTGCTTCCCACCTTGGTTAGCCTTCTAATATCTTCTTGATGAAGAGCCGCCCACAGTTCTTCCTAATCTGGAAGAGTCGACCTGCCCAGTATGCTCTGGACAAATACCTCCCAAATTCCAATCCTCTGAGACTACGTTCAATGCGGTCCTCACCAATATCTCCTCATCCGGCATGGCCCCTATGGAAGTCAGCTGATCCCGGATCTCCTTCAATCGACCGAGGAAGGTGTCTATCTGTTCTCCCTTCTGCATCTGGTATGACCCCAGTTGATTTTCTAGTAGCACCTTCCTCTGCACGGAAGTATGCTGATACAATTTCGTCAGGGCCTCCCACATCGCATTTGCCGTGTCCTTCTTGGCAATATGTGGTACTACATGGTCCTTGACCCCGTCAAGGATGATGCTCTTAGCCCTCGCCATTGCCTCCTCGTACTTTTTGTTCTCAGCCGAGTCAACTAGGATCGCTATCGTGTTCAAGGCGAAGTGCCTGGGACGATTCTTGTCTAGAACGAACAAGATCCTGGCCTTTCAGACTACGAAGTTTGAGGCTTCGTCCAGTCTATCATGATCTCTTACCCCATTCACTGCCATTTCACTGCTCCTCTTTCGACTCTTCCGAGTCTCTATACTACCCTCCTGGAAGTTCATGGTGTGACTCCCTCTGAGCCTCAATTTCCCTCCTGGAAACCCCTCTGCCAATGTCGAGATGCTCCGACTCTGATCGTTAGTGCAGCTGCACCACTGATCCAGATTTCTTGGCTATAAATCCTCGGTAACAACTCCCTCCTCCTTGGTCTTGCCCTATTAGGTATTGTTCTGACTACAGTACCCCACCAACTTTACTCTGCAACTTACCCACAGCCTCCTAAGCCCCAGCTAACTAAAAGTTAGAGCCTCTAGGCTCTGCGCAATCCCAGCACCAGCAAAATCCGCACCTCCTGCCATGGGCATCAATCCTTCCTGACTGAGAAAGATGACAAGGCACTGCGTAGGTCGAGTCTGCTCCCCTCTGCCACTGCATTGATCCTCTTCCCGGCTCAAACTTGATGACACAGGCACTACGTCACACCTTCCTTGCTGTTTCTCTGTTAGGAACAGCGTCTGGCACTCAAGGCAGCTGTTTTCTGCTGCTGCTGCTCTACTCGACTGATGTCCTCAGTTTTCCTATGATTTGCAACCACCCTCTGATACCATGTTGGAATTTCTAAGTCTAATTGTTAGAAACCCTCCATGTACTTTTCTGATTTATTTCTGCCTACTTGTTTTGATTAATTAACAAGTTATTTACCATGTAAATACTGAAAATAAATACAAGTACATGCTCAACACATTACAGATCATCAACTGAAGGAAACAAAACAAGCACACAAGTGACACTGTTGTTTTTGGACCAATGTCCCTGGAAAAACCCAATGCAAGAAAATCGATGCAGCTATATGAGGGTTTTAATTATTAAGCAGTTTCATAATACAATCTGGGTGCCAAAATCAACTAACCCAACAAAGAATAATCTCGACAGTAGTACCTCTCAGTCGGAGACAGATGTTCCGGCTGAAACCCCGGATAAACACTCCGACAGCTCCCAGCTCCAATCTGCCCCACGAAAACCCCAGCGTCAACCCTTTCTGGCCCAGCGTCACCCTGGCTTGCCCTGCGTTAGCCTCTAGAGGCACTGCGTCAGCCCTTAGAGCCTCTGCGTCACCCACGCTAGCTCTCTGAGACACTATGCAGCTCCTGGCTGCCTCTACGTGAACCTCTGGCTGGCTCTGCGTCCCTCTCTCCCAGCTTCTACGCTGATTCTCCTGGTACTATCTCTGCCTCTTTGCTTCTGTGTTCACTGCCCCTCAGCTGAAACTTTGATCACTCTTTCGACTTCAACAGCAAACCCTGCCCCAGAAAATCAAAATCTTGATCAACTCAATGTGTTCTCCAAGTGACCCTCAAGCCTCCTCTTATACTTTTCTCGTTGACAATTCAACGACTGAAATTAAGTCCCTAATCAACGACTAATTTTAGATCTGGCTTGATCCATGACTTTTGAACCATTCTTAGTTTATATTAATTCACATTAATATTGTACTTTCCCTAAGTTTAGACTTAGGAACTTCATTAAAAATATTAATTATTTTAATATCTCCCAAACTGGTTAGATTCAAACCATTTCTAGGTATTGGAGATCTCATGTGCTTTAGCCTCTCCATCAATTTTTGTGGCTAGAGCACATCCAATGCTACCCCAAATCAACATGAGAAACCCATTGAACCTTTTGTCCTTATCCAACTGTCTTTGGTGATTGCTCTTTCACTCTTGTTTGGGCTTTGTCTTCATCTCAGCTCTGATACCATGTTAATTTTAGGCAACAATGGTATGTTCTATGCTTTAGAGCAATTTTACTTCAATTCCTTTATTAGCCCAGTATCAATATTCAGATTAGCAATCACATCAACATGATAGTAAAATACATATAGAACATAAACATAAACAATAGAAGACAAGCCAAGACAAGAGGGCACAAGATGTGGCACCAGCCAAGGACAAACCCCAATGTGGGGGAACCCTTGATCAAATCTTCTTTTAGTCTTCAATAGTTCAGCAAAGAGAGATAGTACAATTTACAAATCTGATAATTTATAACAGCATCAAAAGAACCCTAACTAGAAAAGTCAAAGCTAGTCAACAAGGCAGATTTGATCCTCACCAAATCGATCAACTTCAGCCTCCAAACAGCAAGATAAAACAGCCCTCAAAACAATCAAAGTCTGGTCAAACAGAGCACCTGCAGTCAGCCCTAGCTGCGGTCAACAATCAACGTTTAGCCTTGATTTCTGTGCCCAGAAATGTGGCCTGCCCAAACAGAGATAGCCCTCACAAAAACACAGTCAAAGGAGGTCAACACATGTTGGTCAACGCTTTGTCAAATTGTCCAAAAATTCGGTCTCCTGAAATTTCGGCCCCCTGAAATTTCGCTCTCCTTAAATTTTGGACATGTGGAGAGAGAGAGGCCCAAAAATCCATACCCAATCAATGAGGAGAGAGAGAGAGAAGTGTGAAAATGAGTGTGTCCAAATGAAGCTAAGGCATCATGTATTCATAGCAAACGTTGAAGATGAATAGACGTGATTGTTGGGCTTCTGAGCCTACATAAGTTTGCTGGCCGATCTTGACAATTTGTCCATAATCAAAATAAATTTATAACTTCATTTGTACATGTCGGAATCGGATGATATTTAGATCAATCCTACACCTCTCGAAAAGAGGAAACCAAGAAAAAACATCAGTTGCCATAAATAAGATGACCCATGTGGAGTTTGGCCCTAGTTGCCAATTTTAACAAGTTGATATTCTATGCTTTTTCTTCTTGATTTTTGCCTATAATCTCATGCTTTTTCTTCTTGATTTTTGCCTATAATCTCATGCTTTTAAGGACTAACTTGCAAGTATACTTCAACTATCAAAAGCCTACAAATCGATAAACTTAAAAAGTAAAACCTCACCCTTAAACCATTTCATTATTTAAAAATTTCCTTTTCTTTTATTTTTGTTACTAGCTTGCTAAAAAAAAATTCATCATATATAGCTAGTAGTGCTTGAAGAAAAAGAAAATGTTTTATCATAGCCAAAGAATTGATTATTGGTTTTTTAATCTCGTTTTGTCACATGTTACATGAGTATATCTAGTTCATGTGTGCAGATCTACAGGAAAATTAAAATGTAACTATAGCAAACTTTTACTTGCAAATTTTCACCCAACAAGCATTCAATGAGGCACTATTTTACGAGTATATTTTATATGCCTTTTTAAGCTTAAATTTGTTTATCAAGATTATTTCTTAAATCAGTAGCTTAGTTTTAAACTTTTATGTATTTCAGCATTTACAAGTTTAATTAGTAACTAAAATAAATTTCTAGGTAGTGTATCTAGGGAGTTTTGACCACAAGACCTCATAATATGAATTTTCAGCTTGCTAGAAATTCATTTTATTGCATGTCTAAAGGATTAGAAATGGTCTAAATAGGCCAAACTTCTACCTTCTAAGCTTCCCACCCCAAAATCCAAAATTTGGAAGTGCCTAGGCACTCTTGGATGAGTTCTCAAGGGGTTGGCTTGCTAATTTCTGCATTTTCTGCAAAAAATTACAGTCCTGTAAAAATAGGGAAGAAAATTATTTTACATAGCAACCCCCCTAACAGACTATTTGTTGAATGAAATAATTATATATTCGGTTGGAATACCTTTCGTACATCAAAGCTGACTATTTGTACACTATATTTAATCAAGTTTTAGTGTCTTTTGCTAGTTTAGTATTTTTTGCAAATTTGCAGACCTGTCAAAACAGGACAGCAAGCAATTCTATACAGCAACCCTTCTAACCAAGTGACAAATCGTAGAAATAATTATAGATATGGTTAGTATATTTTGTGTACACTTAATTAGACTACTTACATGACATATCTTGTTCATATTTAGTGTATTCGTTCGCTGGTTTAGTACATTCTATTGCAGAATTTCATATTAACCTAGCAGGCCAGCAAGAAGAACTCCTCCACTTCAACTACTTGACTCCATTACAAGGCACTGGTTCTGGAGATTTGGTTAGCGTTAATTTGCGGGAAGCCTGCCATAGCCCTTTTGGTAAGAGTTGGGCTTAAAAGGTGAGGACTTCGGCCAAGGTGATAGTGAGTCTCTGTCCTCGGTGTGCAGGCCATAGTAAATTGTATAGGATCTTCAACAACCTGCTAAACAGAATAGTAACATGTCCAACAACAAAAGCATGACCTAAGAGATTGACAATAGCAGCACCAATTTGTTCTAGTTTTGGAGTTTTAAAATTTCTCAACATCAGAGAAATTTTAAATAGCACTATGGTTCAAGGATCAACCTAGTCCTTCAAGGCCACACAGTGTTGGATCAAAATCTGTATTAGTTTGTAATTATGTTTTTAGCATATCTTCTTAGCTTCTGTTGTAGCGGCTACAACCACCCTCCAAAATTTTGGCCTGCACCAATTTCGGAGCCTCCCTTGAAGAGTTTCACTTGATAACTGCACACACTCGGGTTCACTCCATGAGCTCGTGTGAGTCTTTACATCTGCCTTGCTTGTTCATTGCATTCAAGTTTCTACATGTTGATATCTAAGTCATGCTTGCGACCATGTTCTGGTTATGCTCAAAGTCTTCACTTCATATGTGCTTGTATCCGCTATGAAAGCATTTGTCGCACTCACACACGGAGTCACATTCACTGTCGCATAAGCATCATCTCGATCATGAATGGTCGATCACAGGTGTCGCACTTGTCACTTGCACCGTCTGTCAGTCATGTTGAACATGTGGGTCTGGATGGTTTGGGTCGTTTCGTCATCAAATCATGTGAGTGTGTGTTCGTATGATCACCTATGCACCTTTCGATTGTTCATACACTTAGTAATTTTTGCTGAAGTTATGACGACCAGACTCCACTCTGACAACCGGACCATCACCCCGCCATTGACTCGATCAATTATCAACCAGAACAGCGCAGAAGCACCAAGCTAGCTTGTTCAAGTTGCACTACCTGCAAGCAATGCAATCAACTCTCATGCTGGCCACCTGGACAGTCGGACCCGACGGTCACCCCAGACTGACTCCCTTCAAAATTTGTGCAGGGACCACTAACCTCACTCGCTTAACTGACTGAGGAAATTGCACAGATAGGGCAGACAGACACCAAGTGCTCGTCCCTGTCTCCTTCAGAAAATTGCACAATTTTCCTAGTCAGTGATCCAGACAGTCGACCGGTTGTTCATCTCGGAAATTGCGCAGTATTCATGAGCAGGCCTTTCACTGCCCATCAGTCAGCTTAGCTCATAAATTGTGTAGAGATGATTAGCATGCCGGCCTCCCGGCCTCAGTGCATTTCCGCGCCAGCAAACTGGCAGTTCCCTCTGGGAATTGCGGAGTTTCTGCTGCCAGTGACTGAGCAGCCAACTAGCAGTTCCCTTTGGGAATTGCGCAGTTCTGGCTGCCAGTGATCCCAGCAGTAGACTTGCAATTCTCTCTGGGAATTGCACAGTTCTGGCTGCCTGTCTCTCGGGCAATTCCCTAAGAAAACTTCGCAATCCCTGCTAAGTGACCCATCATGTAGCCCTGCCCGCTCCTCTAGAAAATTGCGCAAATCTAGTTGTCCAAACCCCGCTAACTGTTCGTTCCGAAAAATGCGCAGAGCATGCTTGCCTTGCCTTCCTGCAGCCCGGACTGCCCCTCCCAAAATTTGCGCAATTTGCCTCCCAGCCGAGCCAGACCTCGCAGACAGTCACTGCCGACTTAGATTGCCCATCTCCATCACTTAGTGACTCTTGCACAGTTTTCATCAACAGTGCCCAGAGCCATCATCCCACTTCACAACCTTGCTGCCTCTCCTGGTCACCTGCATCCGAAACAATCATGTGTCATGGTAGACTAGGAGGTTTATGGATTTGATGTTGTCTCGTCATGAGTGTCTGCAAGTACAGATACACCAACAAACATGGCAAGACGACGAACGGGATGAACAAAGGGAGCACATGCAGAAGGACAAGTTCACCAACAAACGAATGAACGAAGCATGCGAAGCGGACGAAAGAGACGAACATGCACCTTCACGAACAAATGAGCCTATCAAACCTTCCAGCATGCAAGCAAGGAACAACATGCTAGAGCTTTATCAAGCGAACTAAGGACCATTAAGGACTCTACGCACTTCGCCATGCGGAGGTGAAGTTGTGATACATCATGAAGACATCCATCACCCAGCAGCACTGTAGCTCGACATGCACACCAGCAGCAACAATGTACCAACACTGTCATGTCGAGTCATGTCGAGTCATGTCATGAGTCATGTCGTCCACATCTCCACTATGGGCTATGTTGTCAATCAATGTGATGTAACGTGGAAGTCCAAGAGACCCACTTGTGAACAAAGAGTCATGTAAGTCAAAAAGTCATGGAAGTCGAACAGTCATGAGGGTAGTTGAATAGCCACAAGGGTCAGTTTCACCCTTGGCTATAAATACCCCCTCATTTGTACATAGAAAAGACTTTTCACCTTAGCTCCTCCCACATAGCCAAGAGAGTCTGCAATCTTTTCTTTGAGGAGTAAGTAGTGGCTCCAATGCCCCGTCAATGATGTATGGTGTAACGATGTGTCTTGGAACTTTCGCTTAATTCAGGAGCCTGTCAACAGATCAGCACGTTTTCACACATGTATTGTATCTGTTGTAAGACTGACCTTTAACACTTGTAATGGAGATTGCTTTAACTTGTGTTCTACATTTGAACCGTTTCATTTGTTGTAGTGCATAATCTATTAATGGAAATGTGTTGTATATGTTGTCAATGTTGTCTTGTCCGTGTCGACTGCTCTGCCGGACATTAGACAGACCTTTCACATGAACCTTGTTGTAACAACCACTACACTCGTTCGGACTGATCCGTGAGTGTTGTGTGTGTCATCTTACCTTGTATGCTGTGACTGCCGCATCTGAGTGGACTGCTCCACCAAAAGCTGTGTATGTCCTTTTGTGTTGTGTGTTCCTAACCGAGTTGGGACTGATCCCTTTCAACCTAGAACTCACCTTCACCATCATCCCCTCACAGTGAAAGAACCATTGACACAAGTACACTTACACTCACCAAGCACGCGAACCTTACTTCCCGAAGAGAAAGCAGATCACTCTCTTGTGCTGACAAGCAAGAGTTGAGGCAAATCCTTAAGACAACAGCAACCAGGCCATCATACCGGATGGGACTCTCACACCAAACGGTGTGAGGTCTAGTTGGGACTTCATACCGAGGTGATTCCCTGAATGTTGGCGGGTCTAGCACCGTCAAGAGCTTCCATGCCATATCCTCAAGTGTCCTTCTGCTTATGGATATTCTCCTAGGATCCAAATCAGACTAACCACTAACCTTTACATAACCACTAACATTAATAGTGGTGACATGTCCTAAACATTAACACAATTCCACATCAACATGTTATTGGAGCTCGTAGTTTGGCCCTACAAAAGAGTCAAGGTAATGAAAGTTGTTCACCATAAGGGAATAGAAAGGAATATCAATGTATGAACATGCAATCTGAATTCTTTTTCTAAAGGTTTTTGGTTAAGGAAATAAAAACAAAGTACTAAAATAAACAAAATTTAATATCATAGTTCTAGTAAATTAACTCAACCAAAGACCATTCAAGAATATATTAGGAATCAAAAGTCATCTCACCAAGAATGACATGATAACCTTGAACAGAAAGATACTCAGCAGTGCTTCTCCCCAAACCTGATGTTGCCTACAAGAGGAATGCATTGCGTCATAAAACGATAACTTCATTAACATTGATGAGAAAATAATTTCAATGCTAATTAAGGAACAATTCATAGAAACAAAATATTGTTAAAATTTTCAAATTGTAGATAAGATTGGAAACAATGCAAGATTCGTTTTCATTCTAGGTGTCCTCTCTTTTGCTTGGAGCAATCTCATTCTTTGGTGTCTAAAACCCCATTTGCCCGGCTAGAAACCCAAGGCACTGGTATTTCCGTCTTTTTAGCCAAAAATTCAAAAATTTCAACTCAGGTTTGGTTGGCAGGATGGTTGGGTTCAATGTGTACACTTAACTACCAGAAAATAGTGCGCTACCCATCTTTATGATGAAAAATGTAACTAGGTTCAGTCTTCATAATTATCATTGTACTTGTATCAATATGTATTTCATGTAAAAACAAAAGAAGAAAAAGAAATTTGTATTATTATTTTCTAGTCAAAGCATGTTCTTCATGCTTCTAGGATTTATTGAGTCAATAAGAAAATTTGTCATGAGTCAAAGTCCCATTTGGACTATTTACAAGAAAAGAATTTTATTTTTTTTTAGTCAAAAGAGTCACTTTTGTCACTACAAGACCAAGTCGGCCCTGCAGATGGACAAGTGTTGAAAATTAGCAAGAAAAGTGATTCCTTGATTTGTGCCTTAATTCAAGGAGTCAAAGTCAAGTTCCTAAAATTTAGGAGTTTCCCTAAAAATTAGGAGTGCATGAGGCAGTTAACTGATGTGTTGAAATTGAAAGTCAAGTTCTTGATTGTCTGGTGTGAGTTAAATTGGGAACTGAAAGCTTAGGTGGAGTTAGCCTCCTAAATTTTAGGAGGGTCTAGTGAACTAGTTTTGTTGACTTTTATTAACTACAAAAGCTTCAATTCAATTTCTTAATTAGAAATTCACTAATTTTAACCATTTGAATTGCCTTTAAAAGAAGGAATGAAGGCACAAGTTTAATCATTGTTTAGGTGAGCACGAGTTGGTGAGACCAAGCAATAGGAAGCACAAGTTTGTGCGTGGAGCTTATGTGAGAAAGAGTGCGCAAGAGAAGCTTGTGCACAAGCTGGTAAATGGCAGCAGAGATCAGCAGTCTTGCAAGGATTTCAGGCGTAGAACAAGCAGGAAAGACAAGTGTGTCTTTCAGATTGAAACAATTATTTTGTAAAAGATCTATTGGTCAGTTTTTCTATCAATAAAATTCTCATCAAGCAGAAGGTTTTCCCAGCTGGGTTCCCTACTAAAAAAAAATTGTCTTGAATTGTGTGATTGTGTTTTATTTTTGTTCCTATTCCGCTGCATCTAGTAGAGAAATTATGTGTTTATGTGACAAGAAATTTTATTTCAGATTGTTCATATTAGCATATCAGAATTTCATAGAAATTCTACATGGTATCAGCGCAGTTGGAACAAATTTAAGGGTCATTACAAGTGCATCTCGCGTAAAGAGAAGGAGGTTTGATCTCAAGTTGGTGATTCTGCCTCCATGTTTTATGTTCATTGAATGCTAGGTGATGAGGGTTGTTTAGAGTATTGAACAACAGTTCTGTAGCAGCCTATGTACAGTGTGTTGGAGGCATGTTAGTGGATGTCTAGTTGCCCTAAGTGTTGTGGACAAGTGGCAAACTTGTCACAACAAGTGGGTTGTATTTTGATACCCCAAGGATTGACTTTTGGAGTAGTCAAGCGGGTTGATTTTGCTACCCTAGTTCACTGGTTTGGTGTTTGACAAATCAGAGACAAGACGGCTCGTTGCAGAAATCGTAGATCGTTCGAGGAGTGACTATATGTGGGCAGATCTAAAAGCCCTAAGAAGAGTGACAGTAGCAGCTGATATGTCACAGAGATAGGGCAGATCTGGAACGCTGAGCACCATTCACAAATGTAGTTGTGAACACTGCTGAACAGTGACTTTCGTATGCAGTATGCAGCAGCTTGAAGACCTCAAGTACAGTACGCATGAAAGGAACCATGGACTGTTAGGAGGCAGATTGATGGAGCCCTAGTTAAAAGCAGATCAAGAAGACCCTATGTGCAGACTTCTTAATGGAGCTAGAAGGCTGCTCGTGGGCAGATCAGTGAGCCAAAGTTCAGTGACATAAAAGGAGTTGTGATCATTAATAGTGGCAGAACATGGTGGGAAAGAAAGGGTCTTCAAAACAAGTTTCGCAGAAGAAAGCAGGGAAGCCTTCTAGTTCAGAGGGAGCAGCTGCAGCAGCGGTGAACTTGGTAGAGTTGAAGACAGATCCAGGTAGACAAGGTTCTTCCAAGAATACCTTCCTCGCTAAGAGGGAGTGTTGAAAATTAGCGAGAAAAGTGATTCCTTGATTTCTGCCTTGATTCAAGGAGTCAAAGTCGAGTTCCTTTTTGTGCATGATTGAGTCCCTAAAATTTAGGAGTTCCCCTAAAAAATAGGAGTGCATGAGGCAGATAACTGATGTGTTGAAATTGAAACTCAAGTTCTTGGTTTTCTAGTGTGAGTTAAATTGGGAACTGAAAGATCAAGTGGAGTTAACCTCCTAAATTTTAGTAGGATCCAGTTAACTAGTTATGTTGACTTTTGTTAACTACAAAAGCTCCAGTTCAATTCCTTAATTAGAAATTCACTAATTTTAACCATTCGAATTGCCTTTAAAAGAAGGAACGAAGGCACAAGTTTAATCATTATTTTGGTGAGCAAGAGTTGGTGAAACCAAGCAATAGGAAGCACAAGTTTGTGCGTGGAGCTTGTGTGAGGAAGAGTGTGCAAGAGAAGCTTGTGCACAGGTTGGTAGAGGGCAGCAGAGATCAGCAGTTTTGCAAGGGTTTCAAACTTAGAACAAGCAAGAAAGACAAGTGTGTCTTTCAGATTGAAAAAATTATTTTGTAAGAGATCTGTTGGTCAGTTTTTCTATCAATAAAATTCTCATCAAGCAGAGGGTTTTCCCATGTGGGTTCCCTAGTAAAAAAAAATTGTCTTGAATTGTGTGACTGTTTTATTTCTGTTCCTGTTCCGCTGCATCTAGTAGAGAAATTTTGTGTTTATGTCAAAAGAAATTTTATTTCAGATTGCTCATATTAGCATATCAGAATTTCGTGGAAATTTTACAACAAGTTAGCAGCCCATAAGTTGTGTCTCTTCATATGGTCAAACAAATATATATTGGCAACCGTGCTCCACATTTTGGCAACCAATTCGATTTTTGTGCAAGCAAGAACAAGAAAATTAGCAAAGTAAAAGGAGAAGTAGAACGAAGTCTAAAGAGAAAGAAAGTCTTGTTTTCTACCCCAATCTGTCCAAACATGCGAGTATTCTTTGCAGTTTTTCAGAGTTGTTACAGGGCCGAAATTCTAGGGGATGATTAGAATTCAAAGATATGACCAGTGTTGACCTTGATGACTTTGATTTGGTGGAAGAGAATTGGAGGAGTGTTGACTTGGGTTCTTTGTGACTGTCTTGGTCTTGGGTCTTGGATCTCTCACTTTGATATGATTCTATAAGAAGAGGATTTTCTTGCGTTTTTCCCCTTGTTGTGTTTTGCCCTAGCTTGGAGCCTAATTCCTGTTTTATGTCTCTCATGATCTTCATATTTTGTATTTTTGGTAATTGCTCGATGAAGAAGAACATAATAAATTAAATAAGTCAACAACCATTCAGAAGTAATTATCAAGTAAGAGAAATCACCCTATTCTTCATCCCTATTGATTTCTCAACACTTTATAATTTAACCCGGGCCACTGGTCTGCATTCAATTGAGCAAACATATTGGGTCAATTTGGGTCAATTTGTGTTTTTCATATCATAAACCATGGATCTGTCTTTGGGAATTTTTCCTTGTGTTACACTCTTAAATCTGCACATTAGGTACCTTGTTGGAGTTGCTCTAAGACAATTTTTAGAAGCACATGGGTTCGCAATCAAACTGTACGACAAAAGTCTTCTGAGATATTTCAAATATTTGTGAGAGTCTTGTGTTAAGCTCTTGGAGGATTTTGTTGATGTGGATAGTCTTAAGTAATGTGAACTCTTGGAGAATTTTATTGATATGGATAGTCATCTTCTCTTGGATGAATATTGGTAGATCTTCGTGAGGAAGGCCTTGTTGACCTGAATAGCCTTCTTTCGTGGTGGAATATTGGTAGATATTCGATTAATGCATGGTAAATGAACTAAGTTATCTTTTTCCTGGTTTTGTTAATGGATAGTGGTTATTAGCTATTGCATGGTAACTTTATTTCATCACCTCCTTTTAACAAAGCCTCCACCATGTTCTTTTGAGATGACATAAGCGGAGCTCACTTCCTTAAACCATTCTTGAAGATTGTAAGACACCTAGCCCAAACCTCTAGGGTACACAAGTGGGTTTGCCCTAGTCTTTTGAGCTAGATCCACTCCAAGACCCTTTGAAGTAGTCTTGAAAAAATCAGCATCAACAAAAAATCAATGAGGGTCCAAAAACCATCTTCTTGGAAACATTGGTGAAAAACTCATCAAACCGCAGCAAACATTAAAAAATACAAAATACATTTATTTTTTCAAAATCAGGAAAAATTGGCAAAAATCAAGAAAATTAGAGAAAAAAATCGTGATTTTTCAACACCACCAAAAAATTGGCGATTTTATCCACACTACTTTCAACCTCTCATCAAGCTCTTTTGAGATGCCTTAAGTGGAGCTCACTTCCTTATCCCATCTTTCAATCTTTTAGGACACCTAAGTTAAACCTCTAGGGTACATGAGTAGGTTTGCCCTAGTCTTTTAACCTAAATCTACTCCATTCCTTCCCAAGTATGTTGTGCTCCAAATATAATATATTGGCAAGCTAAGGCATTGATCTTCTATCCTCCATCACTTTTTTCCTTTCACGATCCTTTAAACCATTTTGTTGGGTTTAATCTCCAACACTTTGTAGTTCCTTGATTGTGTGTGATTGGAGACATTCCTTTGAACTCAAGTCTAGATTTACACTAAAGAAAAACCTAGCAATCTTATCTTCAAAATCCACCTTAAACCCCAAATGTTCAATCCTTTGATTTGTGGTAATAAAAGTAGAAGCATTAGGGGGTGCTCTTGACCCAAATTGATTGGACCATTAGGTCCCTCATATCTACTAGGGAGAATGCCATTACACTAGAGGAGAGCCAAATAGGAGTGAGAAGAGGGTTGGAGAGTGAGAGTTGCCCCCTCTTAGTTACACAAGGTTTCGGACTTGAGCGTTAGGACTTTATCTTGAGAAGCGCAATATTTTGTTGTAACATCTCCAAATCCATTAAACATAAGCACGTATGGAAAAATTACAATGACCCGTAGCCACCCCACAACAAGAATATCCAACATTCTCCATTATGGGAAAATTAGAATGAACCGTAGCCACCCCGCAACAGGAATATCCAACATTCACCATTATGGTAAAATTACAATGAACCGTAGCCACCCTACAACAGGTATATCTAACATTCTCCAAGCTCGAATTCAACCAGAACTTGCATGTGGCCCCTTTCCCGAGGAACAGCCTGCATATGCAGGTGAGACAGCCCACAAAGATCGAACCTGGCCCCTTGGGGATTTGAATTTTGGCAGAGTATGTAACACCAATTAACATGATTGAATAGTTTTCATTTTCAATGGTTCAGGTGAACAGAGTACCTACTACCAAGAGCATTAAAAGGCATGCAATTAAGTGCATGGATGCTCGGAAGATTCAAAAGCATAAGAAAAAGCATGCAAGTGCATGGGCGCTTAGAAGATTCAAACGCCTAGGAAATCCATATACATGGGAACTAGAAAATTACACATTAATACATAAGTCGAACATGCAAATCTGAACATCAAATGGGTTCAGTGCATATAATTACTTCTCTATTTCACACACAATAGCACTGACCTATCTATGTTTGGCTCGACTGTTGCAGTTTAAATTATACCCAATGCCATAAGTAGAGAAGTGGGAGAGTCAGATAGAGAATACAGACCCCGGTGATGATACAGACAGGTCTGCATTGGGGATTAGGAGGCGGCACACGCGGGTATGACCGAAGGGTTCCGTACATGCGCTTGAGAAGCAGTTGAAAATATGAGTATATTACTGCCAAAGTCCACAGTAGGCCCATTCGAAAAAGGTTCCCTGGCCATAATATGTTCTTCGTTCTTCCGTCCATCGTTATCCAGTTGGTCGAGAAGATCAAATGCTCTTGCTTCCTTAACTGGTTCCCTTCTTCTTCTATCTATGAATGCCGCAAGGCTCTGTTTTTGGATTTCAAAGGCAGGAAAGAAATTCGCCTCTGGTTTGAATTATGTTACTAGTTCCTTTTCATAGAATTTTCAAAATAAAGACCTCTATTCCTTGCTGCAACGACTTTAGGCTTTGCCACTGGTTAAAACTAACGCGGTGTGAGAGTCCACTAACCTATCCAAAAAACATACATCTTTGAGTTGCATGTATTTATCTTAAATGATATTTTAATTTGCAGGTATTTATCTTAAATGATATTCTAAGAATCATGAGACTAAAAATAATCTATGGGATAATCCACTAAAAATAATTTATAGGATTATCAGTTCCTGTTTTTTTTTTGAAATTCAATCATTTCCTTATTCAAATTAGCCTAACCTTCCAATAATCCCCTCATCTGAAATGATATTTTAACATCCATAAGACTAAAAATAATCTATGGGACCATCACTTTCATGTTTATCGTCTTTTGCAATTCAATCATTTTCTTATTCAAATTGATGATGAGCTGGCCCAACCTTCCAACAATCCTCTCGCTGAAAAGACAATGCCAAGAAACCGATGCTAACATATTCTCATAATTTTCTCTCATTTCTTTAAACACATCACATTCCAAAATGAAATGATTTTCTGGAAAATTTTATATGTGGTATATATTAATTTTGAAATCATAAATAAATGGACATTTTTGAGTTGTGTACTAATAATTATCGATTTTTAAAGTGGTGGTATATTTTTAACTTTAATTGATTTTTAAAAAGAAAAATCAACTTTTTGAGTTGTGTTTTAATAGCAAAGTTATCTTCATCTTAATGTTTTAGTAACAAGGTTATCTCTCATTAAAGACGGGAACTTTTTGTTCTCCTTGCCCACTCCCCTAAACAATTATGGTGTACCATCCTTCCCCGACGCTCCCATTTTCCGTCCGACCTTGACCCTACGTCCATGTTCTCTCACACTTCCAACCTTTATGATATTCCCGAGCAGGCCCAAATTCATGTTACCTCCCCACCATCTTCATGATACCTATTCTGAGGCAGAGGTATTTGAGAGGCCATTTGGGTGATGAACAACAGCAACGCAGCCAATGAGGAAGGCTACCAAGCCGAGTTCTTTAAGCACAATCTTCATGCTTTGGTTAGCTACTTGGTTGATCTCTTCATCCATGTAGTCCATGAAGGCTTTCCACTGGCATGGTCACACCACATCATCCATCCGATCAACAAATCAGGGTCCAACTCAAATCTCAATAACTACAAAATGATCATGGTGGGCCACACGTTCTCAAAGTTGTATGTTATTGTTCTACATGGGAAGCTCCCTAGTGACCTTGAGCAAAGACAACTCAGAGCTAGGGGATAGACAGGTTTTCGACCAGCTCATCAGACCATTGACCACGTCTTCACCCTCTGCTCAATGATTGCGGAGGCACAACACCGCTCTTCGAAAGTCTATTGTTGTTTTGTAGATTTTTGGAAAGCTTTTGACTCTGTTTCGAGGGAAGCCTTACTCCAGAGACTCGGAGATATTGGCATCTCTGTGACCCTATTGACAGCTATTATGCACTTATATGAGTTTGTCCTTGGTCATCTTCGCACAACTTATGGGATGTTTGATTTCATCTGAAGCACTATTGGGGTTAAATAGGGTTGTTCACTATCCCCTACCCTATTTGGGATCTATATTGATGAGTTGGAGGCATTTCTACACGAGCATTCCCAGGACATCGATGGTTGCTTTCTTCACTGGGTTCTGATATTTATTCTACTATTTGTTGACGATGTGGTCCTCCTCTCCTCATCCCCAGAAAGATTACAGAGGTAGTTAGATGCCTTACCTCTGTTTTGTGATCTTCAACAGTTGACGGTCAACCTGGGTAAAACCAAAGTTATGATATTCAATGGGGTGAAGAAAACTTCAGACCTTCACTTAATATTTAGAGGGGAGGAGGTTGAGATCACCAGCACATATACTTACTTGGGGGTGCAATTCTCAGGTCCCCACTTCAATTTGTGACCAACGCTTCAACCTCGGATCAATAAAGGATATGGATCCTTAGCTCTTCTCGAGAGACAGTGCTTTCAACATCACTTCCAAGACATCTTGTCCAAGATGAGCCTCATAGGCACCTTCATTCATCCCACTATTCCATATGGCTCATAGATTTGGGGACCGTCTTTACCTGAGTTAGATTGGGCTTCAACCAAGAGAGTTCAGATTCTTCTTCTCCATTGCATCATTATATGCAAACAAATAGTACCTCAACACATCATCCTTGAAGAGTTTGGAGCTTAGCCCTTTTGGCTTGAGACGGTCTTCAAATTGGTTTCATTCTTGCATCATGTTTGGGGCTTTGCAGTCTCGATAAAGAGTAGGGACCAATATCCTTACTTGGCATATTTTTCCTCTCAAACTATCGCCCATTTTACTCCCTCGAGGCGGGCCAGATGTTGGTTTATAGAATTTTCCAAATCTCTTAGAGTCAGCAGGCATTTAGTTGGATCGTCTCCCTCCTTTATGATACTCCTTAGATGCTCCTAGTCACCTTTTACCTATTAGACAGAAGTTGAACAAGATCATCAGGGAAGACATCTAGACGCAATTCGTCTAGGTCACATGGGTCAATCCTTTGGGAGGGTTGCGCCCAAAGATGGCCTTCTACATTGAGCACTTCATGGAGTTGAGAGGCGGCCTCATTGTTCGACCCCAGTATACGTTTTGCCATTGTATGCATGCTCTTTGCATTCCTCTAGGCCAGTTCAAAGTAGGTTCTCATAGACTTCAGGTAGAGACAGAGGACCAAATTGATAGACCAGACAGAGTCTTCCAGGTATGTCATTGATATGAAGTGGAGACCGAGGTGCACTTCATTTTTGGATGTCTTGTCTATTATGAGATTAGAGGAAGGTTCCATTGCTTGTTCGGAGATTCTTAGACCCTCGCCGACTTTTTCAGGTGTCTCAATTAGAGATGTTTGGCCTATATATGCAAGAAGCTCTCATGTTCCGAGTGCATATTCTTCAACCTCCCATCAGACCAAACCCCACACAGAGGATCGTGACATTTTTTAGGGTACTACCTTCTAACAGGGGCACCAAGAGACCGATTGATACTAGTACATATCCAGACTCTAGATCAATGAGGAGTTGTGGGACCTCGCCCTACCACATGAAATCTCAGCAGTAGATCTGTCTCTCATTTGTTCCTAGGAGACGGACTAGGTCCTCTAGACCTCAACAAAGTACGAACTCCCCCAAACAACAATTTAGTGGACAGTCTGCACTTCCACCGGCTCTTCATTGGGCCAACAGACTTTGTTAAGTTTCTTCAGTTTTCTCCATTCAACCTCCAATGTTAGGAGAGATGGGTCTGATCCTCAAACCCATTAGCTCCTGGACCTTCTCCTCCAAGGAATTTCATTCCTTGTATATTTTATGTTCATGCATTGTATCATTTATACTTCATGTGTTGTATCTTTATATTAATGCATTGTATCTTTTATAAGAGATTGTTTGGTTCTCTCGCATTATATGGACATCATTGTAGTCAACGGTCCATTCGACCTACTTTGTGGTCAATAGTTGGATATAAATATAATTATCTTATCTTATCTTATCTATCTTAACTTCAAATCTGCCAAGCGTGTAGAGGGATCAAATATCTTTTCATTATAAAAGAGGTTTCCACATCAAGAGATTTGATCCCTTTCAACTCTTGGTAGATTATGATTTAAGATGTGATCCCTTTCAACTCTGGGTAGATTCAGAGTTAAGATGAATCTAGGTTGATTTAATTATTAATTATATTT
>APFE031023370.1:43368-67607 GCA_000404065.3 Pinus taeda | reverse complement strand
CAAAATGAAACAAAATCTAAAAATGATAAATAATTATAAATCATAAATAATATTTAAAACATATCCTTTAAAAAAAAAAAAAAAATTAAAAAAATGGTCTGCCATTCGCATGGGCCCGTTGGGCCCTGGGGATGGGGCGGGAGGGAGATGCGCGCAACACCTCTACCCCAACCCCCACAGCCTAATTCGCCCATGGGGGTCGAGGCCTAATTCGTGGAGATCGTCCTGCCTCATCGCCGCAACCCAACGGGCCCATGGGGGTGGAGGCCCGACTCTCATAATCGGGCCTCTACTCTGACAGGTCCAACATGCCTCCACTCTCATGGGTTGAACGTGCCTCCACCCCCACGGGACCGTTGGGTCACGGGGGTGGGGCGGTAGGGGATGCATGCCCCCTTCTGCCCCACTCCCCATCCCAATGGGCCCATGCAGGTAGAGGCCCGATTCTATGTATAGTCCCTCACCCTTAGCAGGATGAGCTACAAGAGTTGGTGTCAGAGGTAGCAATGAATAGACCCACCATGCTCACTGCAGATGTAGTGGCTTTCTGCCTGCCATGGGGCTATCGAGTAAGCCTAGCTCATTTAAATTTTTAATTTCTAAAAGAAATCTAAATTCATTAATAAAAAAGTAAATATTATTTTACTGGAATATGTTTTTGGTTTAGTATTTTACATGAAGATAACAACCCAACTCACACATAACTACTAGTAAACCTATCGGAGTTTAAGAATTGCACACAACAAAAGGGAAACTAACCTTTCAAATGCGATAATATCCCGTTGAATATGATATCGATAATAATGTAGCTGCTCCACAAAATCGCTCCAAGTCCTTTAATGAACCTCAAAAAGACTTTATGTGATGCGAGGAATAGTAATAATGAAGTTTATGATGTAATGGAAATTACGGAATTATTTTACCGCACGGTGAATGTGGTATTATTTTTTTTTATAAAAAGTTTAACATATAAATATTGTTATGGCGATATAGTATTTTATGATGAGGTGAACATTACAGAATTGTTTTACCGAATGTTGAATGTGGTATTAATTTTTTTATTTTTTTTATAAAAACTTAACATATAAATCGTGTTATAGAGATATAACAATTTATTTAAAATGTGTGATAAAAGATATAATAAAAATTAAAAGAAATATTCAATTCCCTAGTAAATGCTATATAGTTTAAGTAAAAAATTAATTTAGGTAAAAGATTTAGTTTACAATTTTAATTTAAAGATTTAGTTTAAAATATTAATTTCAAAAGAAATTTTTAGTTAATTTTTTCAATAAATTGTAGAAGAAATTTTTGGAGGAAAATATATGAAATGAAATTTCTGGAGGGAAACTTTTCAGAGAAAAATTTTAGAGGGAAAATTTGGAGGGATATTTGCATTCTTTAAGCTATATATTATCATTAGGAGAGAGTGAATTTGTATCATTCAATCTATTCTCTTTGAAAGTCATGGATTCTTGTGATAGTGAACTTTCTCTTTGTGAAGCATCAACATCTTCGTCGTGTAACAACTCTATTCATATTGATGAAGATAACATAAATTCTTTGACTATGAATAGAGAGTGAAATCTTCCACTTAGTCCTAATCCTAAGGACTATGAGAGAAACATTGATGAAGGGAAGGATGAATAATTTCACATAAATAAAGAGCCATGATTTCCACTTAATCCTAATCTTATGGACTATAAGAGTAGCACTCATGAAGAGCATGATGAAGATTTCCAAGTAAATAAATAGTCTCAGTTTCCACTTAGTCCTAATCCCATGGACTATGAGAGTAGCAGTGATGAAGAGAATGATGAAGAATTTCAAATGAATATAGAGTCACGGTGTCCTCTTAGTCCTAATTCTATGGACTATGAGAGCAGCAGTGACGAAGAGAATCATGAAGCCTTCTAAATAAATAAAGAGTCGCGGTTTCCACTTAGTCTTAATCCTATGGACTATTAGAGCAGCAGTGTTGAAGAGCATGATAAAGAATTTCAAATTAATAGAGAGTCACCATTTAAACTTAGTCTTAATCCTATGGACTATGAGAGCAACATTGATGAAGGCCAGGATGAAGAATTTTGAATAAATCAAGAGTCACAGTTTCCACTTAGTCCTAAACCTATGGACTATGAGACCAATAGTGATGAAGGCTAGGATGAAGAATTTCCAATAAATCAAGAGTCACATTTTCCACCTAGTCCTAATCCTAAGGACTATGAGAGCAGTGGGGACGAAGGGTAGGAAGATGAATTCCAGTAAATAGAGAGTCACATTCTCCACCTAGTCCTTATACTAAGGACTATGAGAGTAGTAGTGATGAAGGGCAGGATGAAGCACTTACTCCTAATCCTAAGGACTATGAGAGAAGTGGTACAAAGGGTAGGATGAAGCACTTAGTCCTAATCCTAAGTACTATGAGAGCAGTCATGATGAAGGGAAGGATGACGAATTTCCAGTAAGTAAAGAGTCACATTTTCCACGTAGTCCTAATCCTGTGGACTATGAGAGCAACACTGACAATGCACATGATGAAGAATATCCAATAAACATCGACTCAAATTTTCCATTTAGTCCTAATTCTAAGGATCATGAGGGTAGCACTGAAGAAGGGAAAGATGATGAATATTCTCCAAGTCAGTATTTCAAAAGCACAAATGATCATAGTGAGGATAATATTCCTCATAATGATGATGAAAATGCTTATACAGATAATGATCCAATGATGGAGATGTTGCCAGCAAATATTGTATCGAGGAGTAGGAGCATACCTTTTTGTATCAATCCAAGATGTTCTAGTTATACAAGGGGTAGATCAAAACATCTCACGAGAATAAGTTCTATCATTGATCTCATTTCGAGTGAATGTTGTCAAAAATATTTCTTGAAACATATGGATTACAAGTTTTCATTGGAGAAAAGGAAGAGATATTTTTCAATGAATAAGAACATGCAAAATTCATATTTAGTGGGGTGCATGCAATCTACATTGTTAGGTTATGATTATCATATTGGGTCTTTATTTATCTGTAGAAAGCATTTCATAATGTTTCATTAAATGGGTAATTTTTGTCTATCAAGAATCCAAGAAATTTTAAAAAAGGACCCCATATTTTATTCAGAACTACGTCATAACTGATAGTTTGCGCCATTATCAAATACTACAATGTCATGGATGAAAGACTTATTTTCAAAGCAGGAGAGTGTATGCCAAATAGAGTGACAATACATATTACACATAATTTATCAAGATGAGAAATATACAACTTATACAAAGAATATGCAGAAGGTGCTGAAGAAAATGGTCAATTTACTACATATCAATATTTTGTGAAGATATGGAAGAAAGAATTCGACAATGTATGTATTCCTAAGAAGACAAGGATGGGGATTTGCAATAAATTGTGTAGTCATCAACTATGAAAATATTTTTATTAATGACTTTCTTTTATGTTGTGTAGCCATTGTTAAAGTGCTTCAAGAGCATCACGAACAACAAACAAGTGAAATGAAAAAGTTGTACAAACATGGAAAGAAGTGTTACGATAATCCAAATAAATATTTGGGTTTCATAATTGTTGGTATGACAAAAAGAAAACACTTCTGCCACATTTTGTTCGCACACCAAAAAATTACAGGAGATAATTTTTATTCAGTGTCACTTAGTCAGTTGTATGGTCTTCAATTGTAAAATGTTTCCAAGGGTATACATCACAGCTCCAAATATTCATAATTATGAAAATATGAAAATAACCATAATTCATGATGTGCTTTCTCATTGGTCTGGTAATCTTCCTGACGTTTTGTATCCACAATTGGACAACACTTGTCTTGAAAAAAAAAATCAAATTGTTTTTGGATATCTAAACATGCTTGTTGAATTGAGAATTTTTCAGAAGGTAAAGGTTGGTTTCCTTCTTGTTGGGCACATTCATGACCATATTGATCAAATGTTCAGTCATTTTTAAGTCACTTTGTGGAGGAAGGATGTTGGGAGCTTTCCACCATTAATTGAATGTATTAAGAAATCATACATTCCAGAGCCTATTTTTAATGTGTTGGAAGAAACTACTGACACGCAAAGGTTTATTCTTGGATCGCATGGTGAGGAGAAATGCATTGGACTACTTAATGACATTAACTTCCAACATTTATTTTGAAGTATTCAACTACTGTAGAATGGGTGTCGTCATCAGGTTTGGCATTTTTGAAGTTCATTCTAGATCATGCAATATTTGTGTCAAATATATTATTATTACAATCAGTTGTTGAAGTTCATAGCACATGCAGGCAAAATATAGATATAAATTATTCCGATTGCCATGAAGAAATTAAAAAATGTATTAGATATACATATGAGTACTTTGATATTGTTGATTCAGTTTGGTGGGAGTCATTTTTAAATAATCAGAGTGATATCATTTCAAGAACAACAAATGAAGATATACCTTTTAAAACCCCATTTATTTGGCCACAAAATGTATCAAATGAACATGAGGAAAGAAACATTGTTGAACAGTAACAATCTCAAGGTATTATTAATTCTTCATAGGTAGAGGAAATAGAAATGTATATTGGTTCCAGAAGATCTTGTGCACAACGTGAAGCCATGGAAGACCTTCACAGGGGTTCAGTACATGATATTAAGGAGGGTTGCATGATCACAGTGCTAGTAGATGGAGATCCCAATGGCTATCAATTCTAGGTTACTAAGGTTGTGAAGGTCATTACAAAAAATGAAGATGTTGCAGGTCTTGAAGTACATTGTTATGCCACAAATACACACCCATTCAATGGTGTGTACAAGCCATAGATGGTAGTTGATAAAAAAATTGGCAGAAAGAGAAAAAGAAAGGGTACAAATATAAATCGTCGTTGCACAAACCTCTTAAAAATTGACATACTTGTTTATGACTTAAATTTAAAAAAGAGAGGAACTCTTCACTTCAAGACATTAGAGATTATGAAGAGGTTGTTAGTAGAACAAACAATGTTCGGATGGGAGTCTGCTAAAACCAGTCATAAATCCACTAGAATTTTGAAACCTGAAATGGTGGACATGGATGTGCAATTAGATGGGGCACTAGTTGATGAATGAGAAGAATATGGAACATCTTCATCTGCATCCAATCATTCATATGAAGATGTGAATTCTGATGATGTGCAAGAAAATATGAGTGGTTTTGAATAATTGTCTAAGATAGTTTATATAACTGATGTTTGCAACGTATCTTGAAAAAAAATAATAATAATAATAAATAAATTATTTCCATACGGTGGTAAATGATGTTATGAGTCATTTTTATATTTGTTGGATTAAATGTTTTAATTATAATGATTTTTATTGTTTAGAATATCTACAATGCAACAATAACTTAGAGATATAATTTATGTTTCATTCAATCTACAAGTATTGACATTTTGATTAATTTAGTCATTTAATTTGTTCATAATGCCATGGTTTAAATGTGTTTAAAACTTAGATATTTTTAATTCTAAGGCTGAAAATTTTCCAAATTTGTTTATCTTTAATGTTATGGTTGAAAAAAATTAGAATTTTAGTGATCTTTAATTCAAAAAGAGTGAAGGGAACTCTACTTGAATAGTTCATGAGGCACAATACTTGCTAAGGTTTTTCAAATTGGGGACAAATCTAAGTAGGTTTGATTGGGGGAAAACTCCACAGTTAAGCATGCTTGAGCCAGAGGCAATTTGGGATAGGTGAACTCCTGGGAAGTCCTAGTTACTGAGTGCAAGCCCTGGAAGTGATGATTAATGCTATGTGATTTATTTCACTAGTTTCAATCCCACTTCTTCACCCTTATGAGCATCACCCAATGTAATGAGTGCTAAGTGGACTATTCAAAAATCATGAGATATTAGTCAGTTACGACTACCTCTCATGGAAATGATCATAGATGAATGACTTACTTAACACAGTTGAATCCCAAAAAATGATATCTAATATAATGCACTATGAAAACCCCCAATACTTAATTCAAAAAGAGTTCAGGGAACTGTACTTGAATGGTTCATGAGGCACAATACTTGCTAAGGTTTTGCAAATGGGGTCGCAAGCTAAGTGGGATTGATTGTGGGGAAAACTCCACAGTTAATCGCCATTGAGCCAGAGGCGATCTGGGATGGGTGACCTCCCGGGAAGTCCTGGTTACCGGGTGCAAGCCCCGGAAGTGATGATTGACACTATGTGATTTATTTCACTAGTTTCAATCCCATTTCTTCACCCCTGTGAAAATCACCAGGTGCAGCGAGTGCTAAGTGGACTATTCAAAAATCACGAGAAATTAGTCAGTTACGACTACCTCATGGAAAAATGAGTGCTAAGTGGACTATTCAAGAATCATGAGAAATTAGTCAGTTACAATTACCTCTCATGGAAATGGTTATAGATGAATGACTTACTTAATGCGGTTGAATCCCAAAAATGATATTGTCATGTTATTATATGTTTAACAACATTGATGAAAATTGATGGAATTTTAATGTGTTTGAGATCCCATTATTTTATCTTTATTGTCATTACTAAAAAATGTTGAAATTATACTTGGGAAAGAAAAATGTTTTTCTACCAAAAACATTACTATGTTTTTTTCCTCGAAAACAATTGTTTTTTGAAAAAAAAAAATGGTTTGACTGCCATTTTTTAAATATGTTGAAAACTAACCTTAAAAGAAACATCATTCTAGTATACACATTTTTCGTTTTTAGCACTTCTTTTCATATTTTTTGGGGTTTTTCTGCTAGAGTTCTTGTTTTGAGTTTATAGTTCTCATTTCAAAGTTTACATTGTCAGAAGATGATTCAGATCTTATGTGTAGTTTGTGGCAGCAAATTTGCAACTTGAAGTGTGTTTGAGAGTAGTGTTTGGTGTGTTTAAGTTGTGAAGAAATTCCCTTCTCGAGGTTAGATTTATGATTCACATTTGATAAGAAGAATGCTAGAGCTATTGGGTTGCTCGCATTGAGCGAATTGAGAACCCAGTCTAAAAATATATGAAATGTGGTTCACCTGGAGGAAGTGAAGGCGTGGAGGCTTCAATATAGACAATGATTTGGTCGATTCATAGTAGGAATAATTTTCTCCATCCATTAGGAGTGTGACAGTCCAATCGCGGTTGGCCAAGAATCGTTGGTTGTGGGACATTCTAGCGGATGGTACTCCGTAGATTCATGAGAGAAACATATCTTTGAATTGATAGTTTCCTGCATATTGTAGATGAAGCCAAGTCTTCTGGCTTATGGTTGTAAGCTAATCCATGTAAATTTGTTTAGCAAATTAATAGAAGATTTGAGTAGTGTAGCAGCAACAGGGTGGTTTTCTCTCGAAAGGGTTTCCAGCATAAATACTTGTGTTCTTGTCTGTGCATGTTTGTGTTTCTCATGGTGATTTCTCATTATTGTTATGATTTCAATTTATTGTTGCTTATATGATTTGATGAGCTAATCTTATGAATCTGAATGGATAATAGACATCGAGTAAAAAGTTTAAATTGGTGAAATTTTGTATAAAGGTCATCACTATTAATTCACCCCCCTCTTAGTAGTGAATATATTTCCAACAACTGTAGATCCACACCATTCTTGACATTAATGCCAAGACCATTCAACATGTAATTTTTCATTACTTTTTCAAGATCAACGTAACTTCTCACTACATCAAACTTGCATAATCAAACCTAATGAAAGACTTAAAAAATAACATCTTTTAGTGTTGGTTTATTCAAACTATATTGTAGTTAATTAGTATTCTTTTCAGTATAAAATATTTAAACAATTTTCTATACACTTATAATCACGGATAAAGTAAGTTTTCTCTAAAATTCCTTATTGTATTTGATGTAAATCAAATTATTGTATTGTATTTCATAACAAGCTGATTTTGGTTGTTGATATAAATCAAATTATTGTATTGTATTTCATAACAAGCTGATTTTGGTTGTTAAATGACAAAACCAGACTTATTATGAAAATTAAAATGACAAAATTATTAATTTGGTTAAATTACAAAATTAAAATTGCTATAACAAATTTATATGTCACTCTAAAATGATTATTGAATTAGTGATTATAATATTATGACTTACTTAAATTATAATGTTTATTGAATTACTCATTAAATTATAATGTATTTTTGTATAACATTCCCTTTTCAACAACCTACAATATAGATTAAAAATGGCCATTGCATATGAAAAAAACAATTATTTGTTTTAATATTTAAAAAAAACAAAAACAAAAAAAATTATTATTCAAATACTTTTACGTTGATTTGACGGCAGTTTCTTTTAGGTTGATTCGACGGCAATTTCTTTTTAGGTTGATTCGACGGCAGTTTCTTTTTAGGTTGATTCCGACGGCACCGACCTCCACATAATCGAGAACAGTCGCAGTTGCATTCGACGGCAGTTTCTTTTTAAGGTGACTGTCAGGTGCGTAAGTTGGAATTCCACTCCACTGGAGTTCATCTAGTCTTGACAGCAATACTAGGGCATGCATGGAATTGCAATCGACTGGAATTGCAATTGATGGTAATAATAGGACATGCATGAAATTGCATTCGCACTCGACTGGACTTTATTTAGCTTTGACAGCAATAATAGGGCATGCATTGAATTGCATTCGCACTCGACTGGAGTTTATTTAAGCTTGATGGTAATAATAAGGCATTTATGGAATTAAATGCAGATTATCTTAGAAATTAACTCATAGTATACTCCAAATAACAGGCAGCAGAGGCAGCAGAGGAGGAGTGCGGAATCAATTATCGCAATAAAAAGATTCGCCTTGGCTTTCGCAAGGCATGAGATTGGCAGGCCAATGGAAAGTTTACACCATATAAATTATTATAGATTCATTTTAATCATTATAGATTCATTTTAAGTTTACAATGTAATATGAGTAAATTTTTTTATTTACTCATAACAAGAGCGTCAGCGTCAATTGTAATTCCAACTCCATAACAATGAAATGGGAATTTTGACATAATACTTCAATCCGTCGACAGGCGTGTTTAAGGCCCGAATCTTCAATATCATGTCATTGGTATTCACAAAATACAGTTGCTGTTTATCAATATTACTTTTTCAAAAAAAGTTATCCAGTGTATTAATCTTTAGCATTTTGTTATAAATTATTTATAGATTCATTTTAAGTTTGAATGTAAACCATATAAATTATTATAGATTCCTTTCAAGTTTACAAATTATTATAGATTCATTTCAAGTTTACAATGTAATATGAGTAAATTTTTTTATTTTCAATTTAATGAAAAAAATAATATAAAATTTTATTTTTTAAATGTATTTTAAATATAAGAGATTACAATAATAGGTGGGTAAAAAAATTACAAAAATATATTGAGCCATTTATCAGCATATATAAAATATTTTTGTTATTATATATTTAAGTATAATATTAATTAATATAAAAGTTTTTATTATTACTTATAATTGATATTTTTCTATACTAAATTAAATTTGTTTTATAATTTTTTTAATAGATAGATATGAAAATTGATACAATTGTTTAAAAATTTTTAAAAAAATACAAGAAATTAAACATTTTAGTTACATATTTTTTGAAATTAATTAATTATATAGTAACTAATTAAATGTATAGAAATTGTTTTAATATTTAAAGAATAATTTATTTTATTTAAAAAAAGACAAGTGTCAACTCCAAATTGAGAATGAACATACAAAATACACTTACACATAATCTTCACACAGAGCTGTAAAATAAGTCTCAACTCATCCAAAAAAAGAAAAATATGAAGCAGCTGTAAAGCAATACAAAAAGTTTCCATTAATAACCTAGTATTACTGTTCTCTATAAGCATTGGCTAGTAAATAGCAATAAATTTCCCATAAGAAGTTCTCAGAATGCACTAATTTGACTCTCTGCTTTTTTTGCTTACTCCTTTGGATAATTTTAACTCTCTACTTTTTTTGCTTACTCCTTTGGATAATTAGAATAAGAGTTCTCTTCGATGGCCACACTTTTATAAACCTCCAGACTGTTAATTTTTTTATAAAAGAGGTATCCGAAGGAATGCTCTACACTAAATGTGTGTCCCTGAATGTTCGAATGTTCGAAGTTGGCATAAGTAAAAACAAAATTTAGGGAAGAGGAAAGCCACGATCTTAATTTTCTAATTTTTTTTTTTTGCCTTTTTTAATAAATTTTATATATAAGAGGATAGTCAGGTTTATAATTAAAAAATAAATAGAATAACATAAACAAAATAAACAAAGAGGAAAGCCACGATTTTAATTTTCCAATTTAGTATCTTTTTCTCTGTGTAATAAATTTTATGATGATGATGGTGGTGGTTAACTTCCACTGAGATAAAACTTTGGTCTATCGGACCTAAAGAAATGAATTATTTAGTTTGATTTAAGATTTTATTTCTATGCTCAAAAAGCTTGGAGAAAAGCCTCCTAAGCTCATCGTAATTTTGACAACATAAAAGGCTAGGAAGGTCAGTGTTGCAACAAACTCATGTGGTTGTATGCTGGGCACTCTAAGAGGAAGTTATTTTCATCATCGATGTTGGTATTCTCACATAGATGGCAGAACCTTTCCATCCATGGTGTTTTAGGAACTACCCAACAACCTGTTTCACTATGGAGCTCATGAGAGTTCGTTCTAATCTTGGCTATATTAATCTTCTTCTTTGAGCTAGTTAAAATAGAGAGATACTTTTGATCTTCGAGGGTGGGGTTGATGACCTCCTTATAATATCTTAATTTTCCTTTAGCTGCAAAATCTTTCTCACACCACATTTTTTCTTTGAACTTAGAAGTAACAATATTTCTAATATTATTATTGCTTTGCAATGTAACATTCTCGTCGATCTCCCAATGGTTTAACCAGGCCCTAGTGTCTTTATACCAAACTCGTTTGAGCCTTAGCTCGTTTTGGCTGGAATTTAAAGCTAGCATAGGAAGTCTATGGTCTCCTATGTTATTGAGTTTGTGCTTGTACAGCAGAACCCTAGTCATAGCTAGGCTCTCAATAGGGGAAATACTCACTTCTATAAGGAGAAAATGATAGAGTGTGTTGCTTTTAATTTTGATGTTATACGTTATAAAACACTTGTCGATTTTCTCAATCTTTCTCCAGGATTCTTTAGAGATGCTATAACTCCAAATATCACATACATATAAGATAACTGGAGTGACTAAAGTTTCGAAGAGGAACTTCTTTCTATCCCATATTATGAGGTTTTCCATTTTACAATTATTTTCAGAACCAAAATTAGCTTTCCATCCCCCATTAATCCTTTTCTCAATGCTATAGTTCCAGTTCATCTTGTGATGAATATTATTTCCTAGGTACTTGTAGGAAGACACTTCCTCCAAGTTACTATTGTCATACATAAAATTAGCGTAAGTGTCCTTCTTGGATTTGATAATCATAACTTTTGTTTTGTTAGTGTTAATAATCATACCCATGGTAGAGCAGAAATCCTTAAGAAGTATAAGTTGCTTATCAAGATCAGATGGCAACCTTGCGAGAAGAACAATATCATCAGCATAGAGAAGAAGGATGATGACTATCCCAGCTAAGATCGTGCCAGTACATCCTGCTTCCTCTAAACCACCTTCTAGCTTGTCGATGTAAATGCCAAATAGGGTAGGGGAGAGGGGGAAATGTTGTTTAACTCTGATATTACACTTAATATCTTTCGACCACCCCTCATTGCTCTTTAATTTTGCAATTACATTCTCGTATAACCTTATAGCGGCAGCTCTCAACTCAAAAGGAACCTTTAGCTCTTCTAATCTGTTCAAAACGTTGTTTCTAGGAATTGTATCGAAAGCCTTTCTAAGGTCCACAAAGCAACAAAGATTGGATTATCATTGCACCATTTCTCCACAGTGATCCTAAGTGTAATGAGGAGGTCTGTTGTTGAGTGCTTCTTTCTAAAACCCGCTTGGCCTTTCGCCCGCTTAATTTCACTTTCAAGCCATATGCTCAATTTCCTTTCCAAAATAATACCATATAACTTGGCTAGGAGAGGGATGATCATAATTGTCCGACAATTAAAGGGGTTATTTGTATCACCACTTTTAAAAATAGGGATAATGAGGCTTTGAGTCCATGGTTTAGGGAACCCTTGCCTCACTGCTTGACTGAAAAGCTTGTGAATGTGGGGGATGAGGATGGGACCTCCATTTTTTAAGATTTCTGCCTGGTAACCTTCAATGTCCTTAGCTTTCCCATTAGCCAAGCGATTAACACCAAAATCAATGTCTTCTAATGAGAAAACGTCTTTCGTTGTGAGCAGGGTCTCAAAGTTATCAATGACATTTGGAGATTCATAAAGATTTTTAAGATAGGAATTCCAGTCATGTAAAGAAATTTTATTATTATCTTTAGTTTTCCTAGTTAGAATCTACCTCTATAATTTTTTAGTAGCTACCTTAGAAAGAGATATTTTTTCATTTCCATCAAAGATTAACTTCTTTTGGATATAAGGATTATTTTCTATGGGATCTCTATGCATGAAAAAATTGAGAGTTATAACTAAAGGCCTATGATCAGAGTCAGGCTCGTGGTCATTTAAGATGTCAAAATTTGTTATTTCATTGTATAGAGGGAGATCAGAGATAACATAGTCTACTGTGCTACTCCCAAGCCTTTGGAAGCAGGTAATCTGGCTAGAATTTGCCCACTTCTTTGGACTGTTGCAAATTATGAGATCCTGAGCACTAGAGAGTTTGACTATCTCTGACCCAAACAAATTCTCTCCGATGTCTTCAGATATCCATTTGTACCAGCTAGCCAAAGGAAGGTCTTTGTCTAACCAAAGAGGATTAGTGTTGGAATGATTGCTTAGAAGAATAGCTTGTTTGCTTGAAGTTTGAGCATTAAAGTCACCCATTAAAAGGATATTGTCTTTATTCCTTAGGCTAGAAATATCATTCTCTAAATCATTGTAAGGACTATTTTTATCTAGATTCCTTTTCTAATAGAAGTTAGAATTGATGGGGGGGAATAACATATTGCTTTTATCATCTATCTTTCTACAGATGATAATATGTACTGAATGCTAACTATGTGCCCAAACCTGTAAATAATGCCTTCCAAAACTTGGAAGTGAACTTTGCATCCCTATCTGACATAATATTCTTTGGAACACCATGCAATCTAACCACATCTATGATGAATACCTATGCTACAATGCTAGCTAAGAATGTAGACTTCACTAGAATGAAGTGCGCAGCCTTTTTAAACATATCCACAACAACCATGATGGATGCATGTTGTCTCACTGTTTTTGGCAATCCTGTGATAACGTATATGGAAATGATCTCCCATTTCCATTTTGGAATCGCAATCCATTGTAGAAATCCACCTGGATGTTTACACTCTTCCTTCACATGTGGATATTCAAAATACCTACCCACAAACTCTGCTACATCCATCTTCAAATTTGGTGAATAATAAAATTTATTCACTGAAGTCAATGTCTTCTGATAACCTGGGTGACTTGAATGTGATTTCACTTTAAAATCTCTCAAGATCACCTTCTTGAGCTCATTGTTATCTAGCACATATATCCTGTCTCTGAATCTGACCAATCCATCTGATGTAAGACAATAATCCACATCATATGCACATTCACATGTACTTGTACCTATACATGTACTAATACATGTACCTATACATGTACTACTACATGTACCTATACCTATACTACTACATGTACTTGTACCACCACATTTATGTGTACCTATACTAGTAATCTCCTACAACATGTGAACAATCTCCATATACCTAACATCTTGCTGACTTTCCTACAAGGTCCTATCATGTAAGTTTGTCCCACAAGAGCTCATAACTGCTAAGTGATTTACCTATATCCACCTACTAAGAGCATCTACCACTGTGTTCTCCTTTGCCTTGATGTACCTAATCTCGAATTCAAACTCACTGATCGTGGCCAACCATATAGCTTGCCTGACGTTTAGTTTCAGTTGTTCAAATAAATGCCTCAACCCAATATGATCATTCATCAGTACAAACCTCCTACCAAGAAGATAGTGCCTCCACATCTTCAATGAATGTATGATCACTGCTAACTCCAAATCATGTGTTGGGTAGTGTTGCTCGTGCTCAATTATTTTCCATGACTCATAGCATACCACCTATCCATCCTGCATAAGGACTCCACCAAGTCCTCTCTTGCAAGCATCTGTGAACTCTACACTCTTTGTCTGTATGTGAAATCTGTAGCACTGGTGCATGTGTCAACAACTACTTAAGTTGTTAAAAGATAGCCTCACACTCCTTTGTCCATTCAAAATTCTTACCTTTCCTCTATAATGATGAAATAGGATAAGTAATCTATGAGAAGTTCTTGATTAACCTCCTATAATAGTCTTCAAACCCCATGAAAGATCTCACCTCATCCACATTCTTAGGAGCTACCTACTCCATGATGGCCCTTATCTTTTATGGATCTACTAGAATGCCCTCCTTCGAGAAAACATAACCCAAGTAGTGTACCTCAGTCTGAAAGAAAATACACTTGTTGAGCTTAGCATACAATTGATGCTCTCTCAATAACCTCAACACTGCTGCTAAATTCATGGCATGTTCTTCCTCTTATTTAGAATATACCGATATGTCATCAATGAAAACAATAACAAACTTATCCAAATACGAAAACAACACATTGTTCATCAAGCACATAAATGTAGTTGTAGCATTAGTAAAATCAAATGGAACTACAACAAACTCATAATGCCCATAGCTAGTCCAGAAAGTTGTCTTGTGAATGTACTCCTCTTTGATGCGTACCTGGTGATACCCTAACCTCAAGTCGATCTTAGAGAGCATTGTTTCTCCCTTCAACTAATCACACATATCATCAATCCTCAGTAATGGATACCCATTCTTAATAGTCACTTTGTTCAACTGCCAATAGTCAATACATAATCTAAGAGTTCCATCTTTCTTCTTCACGAATACTACCAGTGTGCCCCAAGGTGTTACACTTGGTCTAATGTATCCTCTTTCCAAAATTTCCTTTAACTACAACTACAACTCTACCAACATAGGTTTTCTCATCCTGTAAAGTGCTTTTGATGTTAGAGATGCCTCTAACACTAACTGAATAGGAACATCTACCACCATGTGAGGTGGAAACTATGAAATTTCCTCAGGAAATGCATCCTGAAACTACTGTAGAATTGGGTACCTACTCAACAGATCTGAATCCACAAATTCCTTACCTTTGTCACTAGAAATGTGCACTGCAAACAACATACACCCTTTCTTGTGATTGTGCTTTTCTTGTATAGTTGTCACCATCCTAACTGATGTGGCTTTCTTCTTTCCTTGTAAGACTCTTGGTTCCTAATTGTCACCCACACACTCAATGACTTTATCATAATAGTCTACCTTGTTTCTATGAATATACAACCAATCCATGCCCAACAACATATTGTATGATCCCAATGGTAATACATTTAAATGTGTTGTGGTAGGAATAACATTCAAATAAAATGCATAAGCTCTTACCCAATGCTGAACTCGCTTACTTGTACCTATAGCCAACTGCACTAACCAAGATTCTGCATGCAATTCCTTTCTCAAACCACACTTATCCACCAAGTTAGGACTAACATAGATTTAATTAGATCCAAGGTCAATAAAAATAGAAATAAATTGATCACACATCTTACCGTCCATCTCAATGAAAGATGTCGGATGGTCTACCTATTTTTTATCCAATGTTGCATAAATACGAGGAATGCTCTAATTAACATCTCCAAAAGTATGTTCTACCACATTGATTTCGTGGAAAATATCTCTCAAGGTTCTTCTTACCACATGTCCAACACTCCAACTAATGAGTACCATCACCTCTATGTTGTTGTTTTGACCCATGTCCATGTCTAGTTGCATTGAACCCATTTTGGGGTCCCACATTTTCTTTCTCATTTGAATTTTGAGGCCTTATTATTTCCAACTGCCATTTACCTTTACCTTTGTCTTTTCCCTTCCATCCTTGCTGAGATTCATTCTTACACTATGACTTTTCATAGTAATTCTTTAATTTCCAAATAACATTCTCAAGTGACTAAGGCTCATCATACTCAATCCGATCTCTGAATGCTAATGACAATCTACTAACAAATCACTCAAGTTTAGCCTTCTCATCTTTAAGGTATGGTACATACCTCAATAGATCAATAAACTTAGTCGTGAACTCTTGATACTTCATTGATCCCATATCAACACATAAGCATCATTCTAGCTAGAGCCTAGTCATCAGTGCATGACCATATCAATTACAGATACCATGACCTCATACATGCCTAAAATGCACAATATCTAGATCAAACTCTACCATTGCACTTAGCAAAAAAACACAAAATAAATTCCAAAACAAAGACACACTTAAATAACTCTTCCTCACACTTAGAATCATAAGCAATGCACTTAATCACTCTGTTATATTCTAGCAATCATGATTTTACACTAGCACCAGATCTGAGAGACACTTGTGTCAAATTAGTTTGACATAACATACTTTTTTTTAGGTCAGATCAAAGGAGGCCTCATTAGACTGAAAGTGTAATAGACACACAATGCCCTACACATATGATTTTTATGTTAGATCATAATTGTTAGTGCACATTTTATTCTATGTTGCATTGAATCAAATTAATACCCTAGAGACAAGGTCACTATGGAATAATGCATTTATTCATTAATGTGAGCGAAAATAAGATAGAACCATGTGTACCATATCAATTAGAGGCATAATGTGGCATATCAATACACACGATAACACTAGTTGACATAATATATTTAACGACCCACCATTAATGCAATAGATACATGTTCTACAACATAAATCATTTAGGTTATGTACTTTCCCTCATTACACCATCAAAACAATTTAACAGCCATGTAATTTCTCAGAACATAGAAAGGGTAATAGTTACTTGAAGAATGCAACAACACTTTCATAAGTAGCCATACACATTGGTGAAAACAAAAAATAAATCAAACCATGTGATTGACCACCATCACATATTTAGTCACAGACTAAGAGTGTGTACTAGATCAAATTATGGTTATAATCTAGCACGCTAGTGAAAAATCTCTATCTAGTTACTTATCAACTCAAATCTCATGCTCCAAAGTGCTCTAATTAAATCATGTCTTTGTATCATCACTTTTTCCCAAACAAATAGCTACCTAAGCCAAAACAAAGTGTAAGATTTCTCAACCAATTCCATCATTTCCATCATTTCTCAACCATCAAATTATTGTAGCAGAGTACCAATATCATCCACTACATGACCCATAACAATATTATATTCTAGATTTATCATGATCCAATTGATGCCTCAAATGGTATTAGTGATGAAATTTATACCTGCTTGAAATTTGACTGGATCGAGTCAGTACAAGATATCTTGAGCATTTACAATGAGTAAATTTGATAGAAATTAAGTTGATATTAAAACCATGGGGTTGACATCAAACTAAGAGAAATACCAGCCAATAAAATGAATAGTGAAGAGATAGGTAATTTGGGGCACAAGACAGGGCAAGACATTTTCCAATATTATGAATTTAGACACAGATTACCAACAATAATATTGGCTATAGATGTAGTTTATGAACTAGAAATCTAGGTTGCATACACATATTAGCCATGGTTAATCAACATTTTTTTCCTAACCTCAAAACTTTTATCAACAGCCTCAATCAACAACTTAAAGTCTATTAATCAAACATTAGGTTCAAGACTCCACAATATCAAGTCCAGTCATGCCATTGTTGTTGGCATTGATGTGCGTTGCAGAGTTGCAGATGTGTGTTTGGTTATCATTGATATCAACCTAGTTGCTTGGGTTGCAGGTGATTTGGTTATGCATGTGTATGTCTGGTTGTAGATGATTGTGGTGATATTTTAGGTGTAGATGGTCCTATGTCATGGTCTTCATGATCATGTTGTTGTTGAGTTTGATCATGGTGTGTTGCACTAGCTTGGAGGTCCTCCCATGATGATGGTCTTCATGATCTTGTTGTTGAATATTGTTAGAAAATTATATTTTACAGAGAAATGGAACACATAAAATATATTTCAGAAATATAAACACATAAAACAAGAGAGACACAGATATATGTGGTTCACCCAATTTGGGCTATGTCCATGGAGAAACAACCAGTCCTTCCTTTTATATTATCCATCAAACTGAAGAGATAAAACCTACAATAGATCTGTTGTAATTCCCTCTTCGCTCTCACACAATCTCCTCTCTCTTTCTCACTCAGAATACATATTTGTATAGAAGCAATACAATTCCCTCATATATAATGAGAGGTTGCCTTCTAGGGAAAAAAACCCTAAATTAAACATAACTTCTACCGTCAGGTCTCCGCCTAATGAACGACCCAGATTAGCTATGCAATTATAACATTTTACAAGGCTATTTTACATCTATTTTTAGCTTAACGGGCGCTGCCCCTGATCCCCTGCCAAGGGGGGCTCCAAATAATTGTCGTTCCACCCCCTCCCCCCAATAACCCCTTGTGATGCACATTTACGGGTGTTTTTGTCACCAAATGATGAACTATGGTCCAATCCGGTGATACCTTTGAATAAATAGGATAATTAGGCTCCACACCCAACACATACAAATATTGGTGGATGCTATAGAGTTTGGAGTTGATGGGCCTTAATTATTTGGTCTCCTTCATGTCTCATATTAGGTCTTCTATGATGATCATATTATACCTTGGGATCAGAGAGAATCTATATGTGGCAGTAGATTCTCCAGATGGTTGGTCAGTTCTTGGAGGATGTCTGACAGGTTTTGGAGTTACATAATGATGGAAAAGATACTGTGGATAAGTGTGATGGCTCAATTGCTTAGTAGGGTTGTTGGTTGGAATCCTAGTCAACCTAGTTTGACTTTGGATGATGATGGAGTTGCTATAGTGGATTGGTAAAGTGTTGTAGAGATGTCAGAGACTTCTAGAGGTCCTATAGAGGCTGGTCATGCTCTAGAATAACTTTGGGTAGGTTTTGAGCTAAGGAAACATGTTTTTGAGTCTCCTCTTCCATAGTCA
Organism: Pinus taeda; assembly: GCA_000404065.3. NCBI lineage: Eukaryota > Viridiplantae > Streptophyta > Pinopsida > Pinales > Pinaceae > Pinus > Pinus taeda. The sequence goes on along the minus strand of APFE031023370.1, from coordinate 48,474 downwards.
CATACATGATGGGTCAAGGGAGCAGCTAGAGAGTTTGATTCATTAGAAAAGTAGCCCAACAGAGTGACTATATCCCCAATCACATGGATGATAGTTCTAATGGAGTGATTGAGGTGCTTTCATGAGTTTTTCTCCACATTCCTCACACTGGTCAACTAATTTTGGTGTTGTGGCAATGTTCTTTGTCAGAACTTTTCAGTATATGGTTGGAAACGTTCGTGGGACCTCTAGAAGCTGATCAAGGTTGAAGATATCAAAGGGCTACTAGAGTTAGTGATTGATTTGGTTGAGATGCCTTCCTCGACCAAATATGAAATGTGTCAAAGGATTTTTTGAGTCATCGATAACTTGTAGCATTTATTATGATACTCAACATAGAAAAATGATAAATAGAAGAAGGTTGTGAGTCTATTTGGTGGGATTCTTGGAGAGTGTTTGAGAATGATATGGTGAGAGCAATGTGAGTGAGAAGATTATGCAACAGTTTCTCACATAGTTTATGTAGAGATATTTTAGAGAATTGTGAGCATAAATTAGAGATAGAGTTGAGAAAACAACATAAACTTATAAACAAGAACTGATACGATTACCCATTTTGGTTGAGGTAGAAAAAAAATCAATCAATTTTAAAATTGGTGATGCGGATATTATATCATATACTATATAGTTATATATATAATAAATATATATACAGTATATGTATTACTATGAATATGTATATGTATATGTATAGTTATGTTATGTATATGTTAGTAATGTATATGTATAGTATATATATATATGTATGATATATATGTATATGTAATGTAATATATATGTATATATGTATATGTATATGTAATGTATGTATATATATAATATAATATATATATATATAATATATAGCATAGTTTTTGACACTTTAAATTTTTTTATGTCCATTACTTTTTAGAATGTTAGTGAGTTTCATGATGATTTTAAAATGTGTTGATTTTGCATCAGGCGCTTTTTTTAAAAGGCTTTTTTTTTACTTTAAATTTTCTAATGTATTAAATGTGAATGACTATTTCCTAAATTTAACAATTTTTTAAGTGGTCTTCTTCGTCATATTTTCTTGTTTTTCTTTTTTCTTTTTTTTGTAGTGAGGTCTTGATTGTTTTGCATAATTAAAGAATGAGGTTGATATTTTAAAGTTCTGATATTCTACATATTTATATATCGTTAATTATTTTTTCAATGCACATCAAATAATTGTCTCCAGAAAACAATGATTTTTAACAATTGGCATACAAATAAACATTTTGAATATAAATATAACTAAAAAATTACACATTTTGATCATTTTTTGCTAGAAATGACATGTCAAAATCACAATTTTTATAGGAAAAAATGAACAAAAAATGGTTAAATAATAGTTTCTTTATGAATTTCATGTCCAATAATAATAACAAGCAATATTTTTTTCAAAAAATAGTGATTCACATAAAAATTAAAGTGAAAATCACATAAAACAAATATTGAACATATAACATTAACTGAATACTTATTCTTCTCATAAAATGTCAAAGTCAAAACATTACAAGTATAACTAATTAATAGTTACAAAAGATGAGCTTGATTTCCAAGTGTAACTTGAATTTAATAAAAAATATCACGTAATCTAAACTCTTCATCCTCTAGAGTTTCATAATTGTCTTCTTCCACAATATTTTCTTCTTCATTTTTCTCATTTTCCCCTTTTGATGGATCTTTGATGTCTGCGAATCTCCCAATGTGTGCCTTTCCAATCATTCCATCTAATGGTGCTTGAGGTTCCTTTGCCTTTTTTGCGACACATGATTCATTAAAATCTCCTTTCCTCAACTCAATTTCTTGCATTGCATCTAGCAGAAATTGAAGAGCAATAATTCTTTGCTGAATAAATTTGCATTGTACTAGGTCTTTTTCAATGGCAATGCAATTTCTTCCTTTTGTAGGCAAGATGCTAGTGTTGTACCTAATTTTTTCCGGAGAAAAAAAACGAAAACTTTTTATTAAGCAGATAAAAAGTTTTACATATTTAAGTATATACATCCTGACAACCTGAAGTGAGACAAACTGTTCTGTCAATCTCCCAAACTGTGAGAGGATTTTAAGAAAACCAAAAAGTTCCAGTCCAAAAAACTGTTTGTGGACGGATTCATCGTCATGTTACTGTTGTAAAAGGTGAAACTGTTTAGGAGCATAAAACCCCTGTCTTAAACTTTATACGTGTTTAAAAAGACAATAGTGAGGCCTCCTTCAGAGAAGGAAAACGACCTCATACATAAACTGATATAAAATGATAAAGAGAGACAGTTTATAATTTATGCGGACAGAGCAAAATAAAGGGACGAACCAGTCTAGTGACTAATTGATGGAAAATATATATAGAAAGACATTCTGAAGAGCAGTGCGACAAAAAGGAGATAGACAGAGTATATGTCACGGCCCTGCAACCCGAAACGATGAGGAAATAAAATGAGAGGTGCGTTCATTGAGGTGGAGCAAAAGGGGGCTGCTGAGATGTGATAATCTGCCCCTGTCTGTTTTCTTCTATGGACCAACTGCCCAAAACTTGCTGTAGGCCAGCCTTAGAAAGCTGGTCTGCTGCTGTATTTTTGTCCCTGTAAATGTGGCATATGGAAAAGTTGTTAAAACGAGATTTTAATGACAGAATATCTTCTAAAATCGGCTTCAAAATCTGGTTTTGACATATTTCATTGCCATTAACCCATTTAACAACATTCATGGAGTCCCCGAAAATTTGAATTGTCGAAATGTTTCTTTGTAATGACCAGCATATGAGGAGGCGCAAAGCAGACAACTCAGCATAGTTGTTTGAACCAGGACCCAGACCCACAGAAGCTTTTAAGGTATGATCATGGTTTAAGTGAATGCATAGACCAGCACCAGCCCTGTTTTGTTGTGATGCTCCGTCACAAAAAGCCCAAGGAGAGCCTTCCTGAATGTTTATGGGCTTGTCATGTTTTTGAGAATTTTTAGACTCAGGGGGCGGAATGGAGGAATAAATGGCAGCACAATTTGTAGCAATAGTAGATAAGGATATGACCTGGTCTTGAAACACACTTTTATTTCTAGCTAGCCATACTCCCCAAAAGAAGATAGGGGGAAGGTTCCTTAAGTTTCCCTCCGGGTGATTATGCCACCATTTTCTCCAGGCTTCTTCCAATGGAGCAGATCCCCGTTGAGCTTTTAATTTTAGCAGACATACTAACTCCTCCCATATCCTTGTAGAGACAACACAGGAAGTAAAAAGATGGTTTATTGATTCCCCTTCCATCTTGCAAAGTGGGCATCTCCCAGGCCCAATGAAGAATCTGGCTTGTAGTATACCCCAGGTCGGGATCTTTCTTTTTAGCATGCACCATAAGAAAATCCTGGACTTTAAAGGGCATTTTAACTTCCATATATTTTTCGACCACCACTCCGGGGGAGCCCAACTTTTCTTTCCCATAAGGAAAGAATAACCATCTTTTGGGGAGTATTCTCCTGTTTTTCCTTGCGCCCACATCAGAACATCCTGGTCACTTTTTAACCTGACATTTGAGTGATGGAGTTCTTTGATATAAGAGGCCCATTCATTATGCCATCTAATTTTTAATCCGAGGTCCTCTGCATTTTTCCAGGCCTGCCCCCATATAGTTGAGTGACCCACTTTCTCCACCTGATTTAATGTGAAGAATCCTTTGCTGTCTAGGTGTCTTAGGAGACCAGGGGACAGGGCAAAATTTTCATTACACCCGACCCAGGGATCCCTGCCAATTCTTACATGTCTTCCATCCCCGACTTTCCAAGCCAAACCTTGTTCAATCACAGAGAAAGCCTCAACCGTGGCCTTCCAGATGACGGAGGAATGCTTCATCTTCTTTTCCTGACTTCGAATCCAGTCTTCCATTGGGATTGGGTCTATGTACTTCCTTTTGACCACCCTGGTCCAAAGGGTCTCCATCGTGATTAGTCTCCACCCTGATTTTTCAGCCAAGGAAAGACTGAATTCAGGGAATCTCTTAATTCCCCAACCTCCCCAATCTTTTGGCCTAGCTAGCTTGTCCCAAGCCACCCATGGAAGGAAAGAGTTTTCTTTTGATCCTGCCCATAAGAATCTGAAACACAGCCTTCTGATTTTCTCCAAAACGCCTTTGGGAATCCAAGTGAGTGCTGCCCAGTAGACAGGAATGGCCAATAAAACAGGTTTGATAAGGGTCAGTCTACCTGCTCTAGATAGCCATTTGAAACTCCAATGAGAGATTCTTGCTTCTAGCTTTGTTATAAGCCAGTTCCAATCCTCTTTTTTGTATGCTGCCGGCTTTAACCAGAAACCCAAGTATTTGAAAGGAGAGTCTAGGGGTTGGAGGTGGAAAGGAAAAAGATTGGTCATCATGGTGCTTTCTCTTCTGTCAAAACCTGCCACACAAACTTGAGATTTCCCTGAGTTTATCTGCATTCCTGTGGCTTTCAGAAATAGGTCAAAAATGCTTTTAAACTCCTTTAATTCATTATATGATCCATTAAAGAAGATCAGGATGTCATCGACAAAAAGCAGATGAGTGATGTAAAGATTAATTGCTACCTCTATACCTTTTATCTTCTCCGCCCTTCTGGCTGATCCGGATTTAAATAGGAACGCAATAGATTACAGAGATAACCATAAATACAGAGATGTGATAACCATAAATAAAGAGATGCAGCGGAAATAACACTTCATTTCATTCATGGAAAATACCGAAATATGCTTACAACCAGAATTGGAAATAAACCAGCTAGGACGATGGTAGCTTATCTCTGAGAAGAGATGTGCGGCTACATGTCTCTGAACTGTTCCGAACTTGTGTTACAATGAGGCTCGAAGGCCTATTTATTATTGAGAAACAATGGAAAACCCTTCACATTCCAAAACCGACCCTTAGAAGATGAAACGCCAAATTGTGGGCCCCGTTTTGGGTAAATTGGTACATCAATTTCCCGGGGTCGTAACTTTGGCATACGATCTCCGTTTGACGCGTATGATAGCTCGTTAGAAAGATCTATCCGAGAACTACCACTTGGGAAGGGAAACATGGGTTGCCCCCAGATTTCCCAAAAAAG
>APFE031023370.1:27705-41214 GCA_000404065.3 Pinus taeda | reverse complement strand
GAAAAAACTGCTAAAAATAGTAAATTGTGCTACAATTACGGAAACTGAAAAACTGAAAGAGACAAATGTGGGGGTCCAAATGGGATAGGTGGGTGGCCACCAACATCCACCTGGATCACTGGCTTTTTGGATCAATCTGCTAAGCCCTTCTGCCACTAGAAGGAACGGGAGGGGGGATAATGGACTTCCTTGTCTGAGTCCCATTTGACTTTTGAAGAAAGGGGAGGTAGCTCCTTTGATCAAAACAGCAAAGCTAACATTTGAGATACAACCCATAATCCAGCTAATGAAGGAGTAATTGAAACCCAAATGAGTAAGCAGCAGCCGGAGATATAGCCAATTGGTTCGGTCATATGCCTTAGAAAGGTCAATTTTGAGGACCACCCCCTTCTTCTTCTTCTGTTTGACACTATGAATTTGCCTTCCACCTAGAAAGCCGAATTGTTCCATTGAGATGTTTCTGGATAAGATAGGGACAATTCTAATAGCTATCACATTTGCAATAATTTTATAAATACAATTACAAAGTGAAATTGGCCTAAAATCTTCGAAGTTCTCTGGTTCATCTTTTTTTGGGATGAGAGCAATGAAGTTTGAGTTAAAAGGTCTATAGATTTCTCCTTTCAACCTTGATTCTTCCACAACATCGGTGATCTCAAACCCAATTAAATCAAAAAAATGGAGAAAAAGTTCTATAGTCCATCCATCAGGACTGGGGCTTTTGTCTTTTGCCATATTTTTCATTGCTGCTTCAACCTCCTCCTTGGTGATAGGGATTGATAGCTCAGTTGCTTCATCTTCCTCGATGAATCTTGGGAAGCATTGAGCTGTCCTCATGACTTCTGCAATGGTGGCCTCTCCTGAGTCTGAAAAGATTCTCTGAAAGTGCCTCTGAACCAGGCCCGAGAGGTCTAAGAAGGTTTTAACCACCCTTCCGTCTTCATCTTTAAGGATCCAAATGGTATTTGCATATTTCCTACCTTTTGCATAATTGTGGAAGAAACTTGTATTTTCATCACCTGATTTTAGCACAATAGCTCTGCTTTTGAGTTTCCATTCCTCTTCCTTTGCTAGGAGAATATGATTTTGGATCTTTTCCAAATGGAGGATTCGATCCTTTGAGGCCTGAGAAGAGTATCCATCTACTTCAATACTTTCCAGATTCTTCAACTCCTCCCTTATTTTCAACAAATCTTCATTCTGTTTTTTCTACCTTTCCTTTTCCCAGGATATAGTCGCTTTCTTTAATCTTTTTAGTTTTTCCATGAACAGAAAAAAAATTTTCCTCTCTTGCGTTCCTTCCTGGGTGGATCCATGTATTCTTAAAAAGATTATTGAAGGATGGATATTGCAGCCAGGAGGAGTTAAATTTAAAGGGCGCAGGGGGTTTTGGAGGAGGGAAGGATAGCTCCAAGAAGATGGGAAAAGGGTCTGAGTTTCCAACCTCCTCAACCCATTGCCGGAAAAGGGGAATTTTAGAGATTAGGCCCTCAGAAAGCAAAAAGCAGTCTAACCGTTTTGCGATCCAGTCCTCCCCAGATCTTCTATTCCTCCAAGTTGGCTTTAGTTTGATCGGGGAAGGATCGATGAGATTTTTGTCCAGAAGAGCTTTATGGAAGAAATCCGACAGGGGATCCTCCCTGGCCGAGGGGCCCCAAGCCTCCGCCCTACCCATAGAAAAATTTAGGTCCCCTCCCACAACCATCAGTGAAGAGTTCATCGGAGACTTTGCCAACAAGTCCGTCCAGAAAAGCTCCCTTCCTTGACATGGCCCATAGATATTTACAATTAAGAAAGGGGAGGAGAAAACTGGAGAGATAACTTCCATGCCCATTACATGTTTCGTCCCCCAAAGGTTTATATACTTTATTCTACCTTCTCTATAACCAATGGCGAGGCCCCCCGAATGACCTGAAGAATCTATAGCGAAAAAAGACCACCCTGGCAGTAAAGATTTTAGCATAGATTCCACCTCTGAGCCTTTCCCTAGAGTTTCTTGGAGGAAAAGGATGTCGGAATTTGAATTTTGTAACCAGTCTCTTAAGGCCAGTTTCTTAGGCTTACTGGACAGCCCTCTACAATTCCAGGAAGACATGAACATTTTATAACAGATTCGGGGGTCTGCACTGCTCTAAGAACCCCAGGGATAGAGTATTGTTTTCCGTCAGCAACATCCATCTTTGCTTTAAGTTTTGCCTTTGAAAGGTCTGATTTTCTTCCCCTCTTGCCCCTAGTAGTCCCGTGAGAGGGCAACTGTCCAAGGCCACCAGCGACATCAGACTGCTCAAGCTTTACCCCCATTGATCTGAGGTTATAGGGACATGGGGTATTTTGAACCGGGGGAGCTAGAGGGGGCCAGTTTACATCACATTTAAGATCAAGGGTCGGCTTTTCTATAGGAAGAGGATCCTTTACAGGGGATGACATTTCAGAAACAAAAGCCTCGGTGTGGGTTTCAATATGCGAAGGAGAAAAAGATGGAGAGCCATGCATAGAAACTAAAATTTGTTCAGGATCTTGTGAAGAAAGAGGAGGGGAACTCGAACACTTACCCTTTTCCTCCTCGCGGGTTGTTGCTTGTGCAGGCGAAGGGATCCTGACATCCTCCTTCTCGGCTTCTGCTATTTGAGGATCTAATGTTTGCGCCTCCACATGAATCTGGGGATCTTCAGAAGTCACCCCATTTTGACGTCCCACAGATTCCAAGCCGGCTTCGGTCTGTATCAGCGAACCTTCCTTCTCCTGAGAAACTTGAGCACGGATATTCATTGGATCTCTGTAAACAGTGGTTCTCCTGAAACGTCTCCGCCTCCTGAATAGCAAGCATTTCTTTGCAAGGTGCCCATACACATGACAGATGTGGCATCTGAAAGGCAAATGTTCATAATCCAAAATTTGCTCGAAAACATAATCTTTGTATTGCAGGGTTATTGATTTCCCCAAGCCTTTAATCAGATCAAGGATTACCAGAATGCGAGCCATCGCCCTGATCTTTGTCTCCAAAAAATACATGTCCACCTCCAAGAATGTACCCAACCTGTTCCCAATTGATTTGAAAACGGCTTCTGTCCATAGGAAGAAAGGGAGGCCCGGCGCCCTCACCCAGACCGGAAACACTTTTGGGATTTCTTTAATAGCATCAAAAAGGGGGCTCCATCGTTTCATCAAGACCGTAATGTTTCCAATGAACCAGTTTCTTGCCAAAACCCAGTCTATCGCTTCCTTCTCTTCAAAACGAAACATGAACCAGCCTTTTGCAAGGCATTGAGCCTCAAAACGCAAAGGATTTTCATTGATGAAGCGTTGTTCTCCCCACGCCTGAAGTACATCTGGGGAAAATTTCTTACCCCTTGCCCTGTCTACGATGGTACAGTCTGCAACATCTAGGGCTTCTTCAATAGACACTTCCATTCCTAGAACTAAGTTCCCCCCCAAATCCTGAGATCCTATCGGCCTTTGGGATTTCCTTTTTTCCCCTTTTTTCCTTAAGTCATCTTCTGAAACCCTAAGCTCCCCAGGGTTATCTGACCATTCTATATCTTCTTGGGGTGTGTCCGCTGTGAAAGCATCCTCCGGTTGAGACTGAAAATGAGCAGAGGGGCCGCCGGCAGGGATCTCAGCAGAGTTCTTGTCACAGGAGGAGACGCTGTATCCGCCCAAAATGCCTGCCTCGGAGCCATATTGTCCTTCGCATCCTCCTGTTAGAATGGCACCTGTGGTTCGAGGGTCTCTAGGCAGCGAGACCCTTGAGAGAGGGGGAAACCCTCCAGAAACCCTATCCTTGCCGGCGCCTGAAGAATGACCCAAAAATTCAATATCTTCCAGACCTTTTGAGGGAGGGTTCCAGCTTAAAACGGATTTGCCCTTGTTCCCCGAAGAGAGTGCACCTACTGACGGGCCATCCGCCACTGTCTCCTCAGCTGTCGGACCATGACAACTCTGGTTGTGTGCTGTGATAACCTCAGATTCGAAAGCCCCACCTTGATGCAGAAAAGGGGGGATTTCTGCCTGTGAGGATAAAACCGGGTATGATAGTTTATGGGCACCGAAAAACAGCTCCACACTTTTTGCTGAGGTATCCTTACCCCACATAGACAGAATGTCTTCCAAAGCCGGGTCCAAATCCACCAATTCGTCTGAGTTCACCATGGTTAGGAGACCACTTAGAGTGAAAACGACAGCAAAGACTGCAAGATGTCAAACCTTCACCCTATTTCCTTGGATGCGTTATCAAAAACCAAAAAAAGGAAGAAAACTGCAGCATCCCAGACAGAAGGAAAGAAACCCCTAGCAACGTGCTTAGTTCGACAGCGATTCACCTCCAGCTGTCCGTCAACATGGAAAAAACGACCCTGAGCCTGCACCTGTACACCGTAACCTTGCTGTTGTCGCTAGCCGTGACCTGTGCGAGTTTCCGCCTGAAACCCTCGCCGCCAAACCCTAACCAACTCCATTGTTTTATCCACTCTTGTTAAATTGCTTACTTATCCTAGTGTTGTACCAAATTATCAAGGACAAAAAAAATAATGAAGTAAATTAGTATAATGACATATAAATTAAGAATGAAAATATTGAAATTCAATTCTATATAATAAAACTTACCTGAGTCTAAAAATAAATCAAGAACCCAATCTCCTTCATTTGAACATAAGTCTATAAGATAGTTAATCAATGACTATGTTTTTTTATAAATGTTAACTATCTCTCCTTTTTCTTTTTTATCTTCATATGTTAGTTTTTTCACACCAACATCATAAACTAGTACTTGGCTATGACTCTTCCATCTACTCGATTAAGAAGCACAGACTTATAATTATCATCTTTTGTCCTACTATCAATACGGATGAACTCACAATCATTTATAATTGGTTGATCTTAATAGTTAAGAAGATTTTACTTTTTCTTGGAACATGAAACAATAAAAGCTCAATTAACTTGTACATAAATGAATTTTTTAACATCAATCAAACATACAATTTGTTACCATGTAAGTTGCATCCTTGAGTTTGCCTTCCCCTTGAAACTTTTAGATAACATTGCCAGTTGTGTATCTGAATGAAATGTCACAAATCACCATAATGGTGATGATGTGACTTATACAAATCCTGCAACCACTTTACTAAGAGCTTCATAAGTATAAGGGTCACTATTATAGTCAATATTTGGGATATTGAAACCATGGGGAATATTTGCAATAACTAGGTAATAATCCCTTTTAAGTATGAGTTTAGTAATTTCTTCAAATCACCTGGCATTACTTGATATTGAATAGTGTCAAGTCCATTCCAAATGAAATGAGTAAGATTTGGATCAATTTCAACATTCCTAACATGTTGCTTTCTTAGTCTTTTGATCTTAATTTTTTCAATAAAGCTTCTGAAAATATCTGGTGCTCCATTTGCATCCTTCGTTATATTTAATAAAATAAAGAGATATATGTATAAGTTATAAAATAGAAATAGTATACAGATGAATAAAAATTAATGTATAAATCAACATAGCTTTTTAAATGAAAGATATTTTTTTAGTGTTGATGTAGAACTTGAATTTGAGTAGTTGCGTACAACATCATATCAACTATCTTCATTCAACAATTTAACCATTTGTTCTTGTATTTTCATGTAAACATTGTGACTGAATAGATAAAGTAAAAAAATTTAATATAATGATATGTATAAAAAATACTACCAAGAACAATATGTTATATTTAAAAGAAAATTGTAATCTAATAATAAGTAAAAATAATTTGAAAAACTTTAAGTAAAAATAATTTGAAAAACTTACTTTTGAAATTCCTCACACATTTCATCCAATAATAATTCACCTCACTTCATGCAAGATAATATTGCTTTGACAAGTTTTTCATTCTTCACTCCTTTTAATGCTCTCCAAGGTGTGATAGTCATATCTTCTCGAAGCTGCTTCATTTTAGGACCTAATTTACTATTGAGGCATATCAATGGTTTAGCCTTTTTGATCTTATGGTTTTTAATGCCAATGTTCTCCCACATGCTAAAAATTTCATTAATCAATTGCCATATCTCCTGAGTTCTAAATGCCAACAGGAAAATGTTATCAATACTTTTGAATATATTAGAATGTACTTCGCCACCTTTTGAATTGACTTTTTCCTAAATTTGATAGCCTATTTCCATATAACATTCTTTTCGAAATTCTAAACTAACATTTATCCTATCCCAACCACACTTTTCTTCAAATTCATTATGAATAAATCTAACTCTTTGGATGAAAGTCATAGACGTCCTATATTCAATATCTGTATTATGATCCCATGCCAATAGTTTTTCTTTTGTATCTGATAAACCATCATAAATGATACATTTCATTGTTTCCAAACGTGGGATATTGGGATATTCCTCCATCAATTTCCTTTGAGATTCTACATAATGGTTTCCCCAAGAACATAATAATTGTATTCAAAACATTTTGACTTATCAAATGCTTCCTTGTTGGGAAATTGATCTGGATCAAGAAGAAGCACATAATCAACCACATGAGCATATGGATTGTACCTCATCAAGATCTTCAATTTGTGAACATGTATGTGGTGTGGCTTTCTAGTTTGATATTAAATTGTCCTTCACTTGGCTTGTAGATTTGTCTCAGATTAAGATGAAATGTACAACCACCCTCAATTAATTTTGTCTTTGTCAAGCTATGTCGAATGAAATTTTGTTTTCTTTGAATAATGCCATCCTATAAATCAACTCCTGATGTAATGATTTCGCTGCTTTCTTTTGAATTTTACTAGGATCTTCATTGTTGGCCTTGACTATTTGAGAATGATCAGCTTTCATTTTTTCCCTCCTCTTTTCTTCTAGATAAGTAATGTTCTCATCGTCAAATATAACATAGGCACTCTCAAGAATTTTTACTTTTGTGGCTCTTCTCCTTCCTAACATTAGTTATAATCTCATTTTCAATAATGGTAACATGTTCTTTAGCGTTCGTTTCAACTTCCTCATCTTCAAAAGTAACATGTCTATCTTTGCTATATTTATCCACTATAGACATTCATTGTTGATCCCTTGGATGTAGTTTTGTAGCATCATGAATTAGTATTTTTTTCTTGTTTTCCATATCATCTTTTGACCCTGAGTAGAAATTGGTGACAACATTCATAATATCTTGCTCTATGAAATAAATGCCTCCCAACATAATTGAAAGATTTTCAATAAAATTATGTCAAACAAAATATCATATGTCAATCAAAACTAAGTTATAAAAATATATTGATATAGTTACAATAATGCAAAACACATAAATATAAATAATAATACTTACGATATTTTGTGCAATCTCATTTATGATTTGTTTACACATCTTTGTAGATTCCTCTTTCGTGTCATACATTGTCAATGATATGTAATATTCAATCTTGTCATGTGACTTGGGCAGTTTTGTAAGTACATAAAAAAACTTCAGTGTCTGATATCAAATAGATGTCTAGTACTTTTCCCAACACCTCATAAAGTCCATTGTCATTAGGGATACAAACATATAGATATATCTGCAAATGTTTTTCACCTTCTCTATCTTTCACATACCATACATTTTCTGTATGCTTCACTTCTTGTAATTTCTTCCAGTAAGAAATCATATTCTTATCGTTCGAGGAACTTGAGATTTATATTTATTAGCTTAGGTTTGGTTCATTCAGCAGTGTTTTTTGAGGATCCACCTTTAATTTTAGCAGTCTTTGGTCCAGAAAGATTCACAGAAATCTTCCTTGATGCCATTTTCCTGGAAAAAATAAACACATATATATAAACCAATAAATTAAAAAAAGAATACCACTTAAGTAAACAAACAAAATGAAACAAAATCTAAAAATGATAAATAATAATAAATCATAAATAATATTTAAAACATATCCTTTTAAAAAAATATAAAAAATTAAAAAAATGGTATGCCATTCGCATGGACCCATTGGGCCCCGGGGATGGGGCGGGAGGGAGATGCATGCAACCCATCTCCCCCAAACCCCATAGCCTAATGGGCCCATGGGGGTGGAGGCCTAATTCGCGAAGCTCGTCCTGCCTCACCGTCGCAGCCCAACGGGCCCATGGGGGTGGAGGCCCAACTCTTAGAATCGGGCCTCTACTCCCACAGGTCCAACATGCCTCCACTCTCATGGGTCGAACGTGCCTCCACCCCCCCGGGATCGTTGGGTCACGGGCGTGGGGCGGTAGGGGATGCATGCCCCCTTCTGCCCCACTCCCCATCCCAGTGGGCCCATGCAGGTAGAGGCCCGATTCTAAGTATAGTCCCTCACCCTTGGCAGGCTGAGCTACAAGAGTTGGTGTCAGAGGTAGCAATGAATAGGCCCACCATGCCCACTGCAGATGTAGTGGCTTTCTCCCTGCCATGGGGCTATCGAGTAAGCCTAGCTCATTTAAATTTTTAATTTCTAAAAGAAATCTAAATTCATTAATAAAAAAGTAAATATTATTTTACTGGAATATGTTTTTGGTTTAGTATTTTACATGAAGATAACAACCCAACTCACACATAACTACTATTAAACCTATGGGAGTTTAAGAATTGCACACAACAAAAAGGAAACTAACCTTTCAAATGCGATAATATCTCGTTGAATACGATATCGAAAATAATGTAGCTGCTCCACAAAATCTCTCCAAGTCCTTTAATGAACCTCGAAAAGACTTTATGTGATGCGAGGAATAGTAATAATGAAGTTTATGATATAACGGAAATTACAGAATTATTTTACCGCACGGTGAATGTGGTATTAGTTTTTTTTTCAAAAAGTTTAATATATAAATATTGTTATGGCGATATAGTATTTTATGATGAGGTGAACATTACAGAATTGTTTTACCGAATGTTGAATGTGGTATTAATCTTTTTTATTGTTTTTATAAAAACTTAACATATAAATCGTGTTATAGAGATATAACAATTTATTTAAAATGTGTGATAAAAGATATAATAAAAATTAAAAGAAATATTCAATTCTCTAGTAAATGCTATATAGTTTAAGTAAAAAATTAATTTGGGTAAAAGATTTAGTTTACAATTTTAATTTAAAGATTTAGTTTAAAATATTAATTTCATAAGAAATTTTTAGTTAATTTTTTCAATAAATTGTAGAAGAAACTTTTGGAGGAAAATATATGAAATGAAATTTCTGGAGGGAAACTTTTCAGAGAAAACTTTTAGAGGGAAAATTTGGAGGGATATTTTCATTCTTTAAGCTATATAGTATCATTAGGAGAGAGTGAATTTGTATCATTCAATCTATTCTCTTTGAAAGTCATGGATTCTTGTGATAGTGAACTTTCTCTTTGTGAAGCATCAACATCTTCGTCGTGTGACAACTCTATTCATATTGATGAAGATAACATAAATTCTTTGACTATGAATAGAGAGTCAAATCTTCCACTTAGTCCTAATCCTAAGGACTATGAAAGAAACATTGATGAAGGGAAGGATGAATAATTTCAAATAAATAAAGAGCCATGATTTCCACTTAGTCCTAATCCTATGGACTATAAGAGTAGCACTCATGAAGAGCATGATGAATATTTCCAAGTAAATAAAGAGTCTCAGTTTCCACTTAGTCCTAATCCCATGGACTATGAGAGTAGCAGTGATGAAGAGAATGATGAAGAATTTCAAATGAATATAGATTCACGGTGTCCTCTTAGTCCTAATTTTATGGACTATGACAGCAGCAATGACGAAGAGAATCATGAAGAATTCTAAATAAATAAAGAGTCGCAGTTTCCACTTAGTCTTAATCCTATGGACTATGAGAGCAGCAGTGAGGAAGAGCATGATAAAGAATTTCAAATTAATAGAGAGTCACCGTTTACACTTAGTCCTAATCCTATGGACTATGAGAGCAACATTGATGAAGGCCAGGATGAAGAATTTTGAATAAATCGAGAGTCACAGTTTCCACTTAGTCCTAAACCTATGGACTATGAGACCAATAGTGATGAAGGCTAGGATGAAGAATTTCCAATAAATCGAGAGTCACATTTTCCACCTAGTCCTAATCCTAAGGACTATGAGAGCAGTGGGGACAAAGGGTAGGAAGATGAATTCCAGTAAATAAGGAGTCACGTTTTCCACCTAGTCCTTATACTAAGCACTATGAGAGTAGTAGTGATGAAGGGCAGGATGAAGCACTTAGTCACATTTTCCACCTAGTCCTTATACTAGGGACTATGAGAGTAGTAGTGATGAAGGGCAGGATGAAGCACTTAGTCCTAATCCTAAGGACTATGAGAGAAGCAGTACGAAGGGTAGGATGAAGCACTTAGTCCTAATCCTAAGTACTATGAGAGCAGTCATGATGAAGGGAAGGATGACGAATTTCCAGTAAGTAAAGAGTCACATTTTCCACGTAGTCGTAATCCTGTGGACTATGAGAGCAACACTGACAATGCACATGATGAAGAATATCCAATAAACATCGACTCAAATTTTCCAGTTAGTCCTAATTCTAAGGATCATGAGGGTAGCACTGAAGAAGGGAAAGAGGAAGAATATTCTCCAAGTCAGTATTTCAAAAGCACAAATGATCACAGTGAGGATAATATTCCTCATAATGATGATGAAAATTCTTATACAGATAATGATCCAATGATGGAGATGTTGCCAACAAATATTGTATCGAGGAGTAGGAGCATACCTTTTTGTATCAATCCAAGATGTTCTAGTTATACAAGGGTTAGATCAAAACATCTCACGAGAATAAGTTCTATCATTGATCTCATTTCGAGTGAATGTTGTCAAAAATATTTCTTGAAACATATGGATTACAAGTTTTCATTGGAGAAAAGGAAGAGATGTTTTTCAATGAATAAGAACATGCAAAATTCATATTTAGTGGGGTGCATGCAATCTACATTGTCAGGTTATGATTATCATATTGGGTCTTTATTTATCTGTAGAAAGGATTTCATAATGTTTCATTAAATGGGTAATTTTCGTCTATCAAGAATCTAAGAAATTTTTAAAAAAGACCCCATATTTTATTCAGAACTACGTCATAACTGACAGTTTGGGCCATTATCAAATACTACAATGTCATGGATGAAAGACTTATCTTCAAAGCAGGAGTGTGTATTCCAAATAGAGTGACAATACATACTACACATAATTTATCAAGATGAGAAATATACAACTTATACAAATAATATGCAGAAGGTGCTGAAGAAAATGGTCAATTTATTACATATCAATATTTTGTGAAGATATGGAAGAAAGAATTCAACAATGTATGTATTCCTAAGAAGACAAGGATGGGGATTTGTAATAAATTGTATAGTCATCAACTATGAAAACATTTTTATTAATGACTTCCTTTTATGTTGTGTAGATTCCATTATTAAAGTGCTTCAAGAGCATCACGAACAACAAACAAGTGAAATGAAAAAGTTGTACAAACATGGAAAGAAGTGTTACGATAATCCAAATAAATATTTGGGTTTGATAATTGTTGGTATGAAAAAAAAAAGAAAACACTTCTACCACATTTTGTTCGCACACCAAAAAATTACAGGAGATAATTTTTATTCAGTGTCACTTAGTCAGTTGTATGGTATTCAATTGTAAAATGTTTCCAAGGGTATACATCACAGCTCCAAATATTCATAATTATGCAAATATGAAAATAACCATAATTCATGATGTGCTTTCTCATTGGTCTGGTAATCTTCCTGACGTTTTGTATCCACGATTGGACAACACTTGTCCTGAAAAAAAATCAAATTGTTTTTGGATATCTAAACATGCTTGTTGAATTGAGAATTTTTCAGAAGGTAAAGGTTGGTTTCCTTCTTGTTGGGCACATTCATGACCATATTGATCAGATGTTCAGTCATTTTTCAATCACTTTGTGGAGGAAGGATGTTGGGAGCTTTCCACCATTAATTGAATGTATTAATAAATCATACATGCCATAGCCTATTTTTAATGTGTTGGAAGAAACTGTTGACATGCAAAGGTTTATTCTGGGATCGCATTGTGAGGAGAAATGCATTGAACTACTTAATGACATTGACTTCCAACATTTATTTTGTATCAAAAAAATTGATGGGAAAACAATAATATGGGGTAAGAAGTATTCAACTACTATAGAATGGGTGTCGTCATTAGGTTTGGAATTTTTGAAGTTCATTCCAAATCATGCAATATTTGCGTAAAATATATTGTTATTACAATCAGTTGTTGAAGTTCATACCACATGCAGGCAAAATATAGATATAAATTATTCTGATTGCCATGAATAAATTAAAAAATGTATTAGATATACATATGAGTACTTTGATATTGTTGATTCAGTTTGGTGGGAGTCATTTTTAAATAATCAGAGTGATATCATTTCAAGAACAACAAATGAAGATATTCCTTTTAAAACCCCATTTATTTGGCCACAAAATGTATCAAATGAACATGAGGAAAGAAACATTGTTGAACAGTAACAATCTCAAGGTATTATTAACTCTTCATAGGTAGAGGAAATAGAAATGTATATTGGTTCCAGAAGATCTTGTGCACAACGTGAAGCCATGGAATACCTTTACAGGGGTTCAGTACATGATATTAAGGAGGGTTGCATGATCACAGTGCTAGTCTATGGAGATCCCAATGGCTATCAATTCTAGGTTACTAAGGTTGTGAAGGTCATTACAGAAAATGAAGATGTTGCAGGTCTTGAAGTACATTTTTATGCCACAAATACACACCCATTCAATGGTGTGTACAAGCCATAGATGGTAGTTGATAAAAAAATTGGCAGAAAGAGAAAAAGAAAGGGTATAAATATAAATCGTCGTCGCACAAACCTCTTAAAATTAGAGGATGTTTAAATACTTGTTTATGACTTAAATTTAAAAAAGAGAGGAACTTTTCGCTTCAAGACGTTAGAGATTATGAAGAGGTTGTTAGTAGAACAAACAATGTTCCAATGGGAGTCTGGTGAAACCAATCATAAATCCACTAGAGTTTTGAAACCTGAAATGGTGGGCATGGATGTGGAATTAGATGGGGCACTAGTTGATGAATGAGAAGAATATGGAACATCTTCATCTGCATCCAGTCATTCATATGAAGATGTGCATTCTGATGATGTGCAAGAAAATATGAGTGGTTTTGAATAATTGTCTAAGATAGTTTATATAACTGATGTTTGCAACGTATCTTGAAAAAAAAAATTAATAATAATAATAATAATATATAAATTATTTCCATACAGTGGTAAATGATGTTATGAGTCATTTTTATATTTCTTGGATTATATGTTTTAATTATAATGATTTTTATTGTTTAGAATATCTACAATGCAACAATAACTTAGAGATATAATTTATGTTTCATTCAATCTACAAGTATTGACATTTTGATTAATTTAGTCATTTAATTTGTTCATAATGTCATGGTTTAAATGTGTTTAAAACTTAGATATTTTTAATTCTAAGGCTGAAAATTTTCCAAATTTGTTTATCTTTAATG